>JASANG010000964.1:0-88038 GCA_030248215.1 Enoplolaimus lenunculus
GGCTTATGCTTTAGAAATATGGTTATAAGGCGGAGGTACGGAATCTGGACCCCGTAGGGTTTTGATAAACAGTAGTCCATCATATAGATCTCGACTAGCTAAATCCAACGGTGCCATTTTTATGACTGCATGACCAACGGTTCTGAAGTTATGGATCTTGAAATTATATTGCAAACACGCACAGGTTGGAAGCGAAAGTATCTATAATTCACATGTTCGTCACATATAAACTTAACCAGGTTTATTCCTTACACAATGTTTTGAAATGGTAAAAATTAAAATTTAAAGGGCCAAAATTGTTGAACTAGGGACCCTGCAGCGCTAAAAATGGCACCGTTAAAGTCAGCGCATCGAAATCTATAAAATGAACTATTTTTATTAAATTTCTATGGGGGTCCATATTCCGTACCTCCGCCAGTATAAGCTTTTACCAGGTGTCTTCGTTATATCAATTTGGTTGGCGTTTGTGCATGTGTTGTATAGTGAAAAGTTGAAGTTTTGAGGACAAATCACTTTTGAACCTGGCTACTGCAGCCTTGAAAATGGTACTTGAACCGTGATCCTGCAGCCTTAAAAATGGTACATACTGAGGTTTAACGCGTCGAAACAATAGGCAAGAATTCACTAGCCGGTCGGATTTTGAAAAACATATTCCCATGCCGGGAATCGAACCCGGGCCGTGCGGGTGAAAGCCGCAAATCCTAACCACTAGACCACATGGGACTTACATTATGCTTAGCAGTCGACATAAATAAAACTGCATACGACTGTACATACAGATCACCATCACAGACATTTAAGCGTAGCTGTAACGTCATTCACGTAGAACGAATTTGAAATGTATATATAACAGCCTTGTAAATGTTTTCGTACAAAATTGTCATAAATTACTATTCCGTATACTTTAAATAGTACAGTGTGCGCGGATGGTGTAGCGGTTAGCATGGATGCCTTCCAAGCATTCGATCCGGGTTCGACTCCCGGTCCGCGCAGGGTAAGGTTTTTTCAGGGCAAAGGGAAAAACGGGACAGGTTTGTTTCGGGAAAATGAGAAAACGGGACAGCAGAAATTTTTCGCTGGGAAAACGGGATAGGCTTGTTTCGGGTAAACAGGAAAAATGGACAGGTTTGTTTTGGACAAATGGAAAAACAGAACAGCAGCAATTTTTCGCCCGGAAACGGTAAAGCTGCAATTTTTCGCCGTGAAAACTGGACAGCTGCAATTTTGCGCTGGGAAAACTAGACAGGTTTGTTTCGGGCAAACTGGAAAACGGGACACCCACGAATTTTAGCTGGAAAACCGGGACGGTTGCAAATTTTCGCTGGCAAAAAGGGACAGGTTTGTTTTGGACAAATGGAAAAACAGGACAGGTTTGTTTCACGCAAATGAGAAAACGGGACGGCTGCATTTTTTCGCTGGGAAAACAGGACAGGTTTGTTTCAGGTAAATTAGAAAACGGGACACCTGCGAATTTTACCTGGGAAAACGGGACAGCTACTAACTTTCGCAGGGAAAACGAGATAGATTTGTTTCCGGCAAACGGGAAAAACGGACAGGTTTGTTTTCTGCAAATGGCAAAACGGAACAGCAGCAATTTTTCGCTGGGAAAACGAGACTAGTGATGGGCATCGGATATTTTTTCATATCCGGATATCCGGCAATTCTTGCCGGATATTTATCCGGATAACCGGATATCCGAAATGAAATATTCTATTTCGGATATCCGAAACTCGATTTTGTGTTTTTTGAGTTTCCGAACCTCAATTTTCGTTTCTTAAACACTTGTTTTAACTTGTTGCTCTAAAGGAAGTACCCGACCCTAAAATAAATTGATATGAGCATAAAAGATACAATTCTAAAAATCGGTATTTATTCACAAAAGTGTTTTCTGTGGCAAATCTGAAAAGTTTTGCTGATATTTAAGACAATTTTTCTAAAAATAACTGGAAAACGTTTTTCAAAACGTTTTTGAGAACATTTCTGATATAACAGAAATACTTTTCAAGTGCACCTTGCTAATCATATTTCTCAAATGTAAGAAATTTTTTCTTAAATATCAGAAATATTATTTTGAGTGCTATATTATAGTGACCCGAATAAGAGGGGGTACCCATTTTGATCCCAATCAATAGGAGTCTGTAAGCGCATAGAGTCCCTAAACCCTAATTAGAGTCCATAAATGTCAAAATTGTAGCGCATAACTGAATCCAGGACCAAACATATATAAGTAACGAAGGTGGCGGAGCTTGGGTTAAAAATAAATAACAGTCCGTAACCGAATAACAGGGGGGTACTCTCTGGAGAGGTCAAATAAATATCAGTGCCACCTCTTATTCGGGTCACTCAGTAGTCACTGCAGCACCTCAATAGTTCTGGGTATTCAGTTTAGAAGATTGCTACAGACTACTAAATAAATACTTGCGTTGAAAACTTAAAATTGAGTTGATTCGGCTTGTCCTTTGTCTTATTTAAACCACTGCAATAGAGATTCAATCGAATATAACCCTTCCCTCGAACTATATATACTTGAATCGTTTTAGTTCAAAGAACAAAGAACCAGATTGAAATACACTTACGCTAAGTCGTACAAACATCAACCTATGTTACATATACTTGTGTCGCGCTTTCAGCAGCGGATCCAGAATTTTCTAAATGGGCGGGCTGGTAAATATTTTGAAACGCAATTTTTCTCCAAAAAAATTTCCTAGCGGGAAAATTATAATAAAGGTAGGACCCTATTTTATAACGAAAGTATTATGATGAGAGGACACATTGTTAGGTAATGAATGGCCATATCATTTTATCACAAAAAATTATGTGTGGAGTGGGGACAAATTGTATAAGGTAGGGTCCTTAGACATTTTTCTTATCCGGACCGGATATCCGGTGTTCATCTGTAGTCTATACCATACTGTTCTCAGTAAACTTGCTATTATCATTGTAGGATACACAAAGTGTTAACTCAGAAAAACTTTGTGTTAAATAAAACCGCTAAAACGTCCCAGAGGTAAATTAGCGTTGCATTGAATTTACATATAAAGCTAGACCTGTGTGAAACCCAGCCGTATATCGAATTCTACAGAAACTCAGGCCAATGTTACTTTTACGGCCGTAGAGGTTTTTATTTTATTACAGTTTTTGCTTTAAGAAATTAAGATTTTGAATCGTCATGGAACAATTGTGCAAGAATGTGGTTTAATATTCTGACTGAGGTTTTTGATACAGAATTTTTTTCGTCAGCTCCAGCTACTTTGGTGGTGAAACCATGCAAATTATTCCAAAAAAATTTTAGACAAAAGCATTTCGGATATCCGAGCACACGTTTCATTTCGAATACATATCCGGATATCCGGTGCCCATCTATAAACGAGACGAGTTTGTATCGGGCAAACTGGAAAACGGGTCACCCGCGAATTTTCGCTGGAAAACCGAGACGGCTGTAAATTTTCGCTGGCAAAACGGGATGGGTTTGTTTCGGACAAATGGGAAAACAAGGCAAGTTTGTTTCATGCAAATGAGAAAAGGGGACGGCTGCATTTTTGGTGGGAGAACAGGACAGGTTTATTTCAGGCAAATGGGAAAGCAGCAAATTTTCGCTTAGAAACGGGACAGCTGCAAATTTTCACTTAGAAACGGGACAAGTTTGTTTCGAACAAATGGGAAATCGGTACAGCTGCAAATTTTCGCTGGGACAATCGGTTGGAGTTGCGTCACCTGTCACTCCCTTCTGTACCTATATTTGCGACCTTGGCAGCAACAACTTACTACCTTATAAAACTGCGAATTTTTTCATTCAATATACGGGTACAGTTGAAAGTTTCTGAACGAGGGGATGCGGAATGGATCGGAAGATCAATTTTAATCACAGTGTCTTGCCCTTGGGAGTGGGGCACCAGCAAAATTTGGGGATAACAAACCCCAATGTCCCCCATGTGGACGCCCTTGCAAAAATATGATTTCGTTGGAAAACGGAAAAATGACAGGGGGCTATATATCTTCACAGGAAAAAAAGAAAACGGGACAGCAATATTTTTGAGATTGACAAACTAAACAACAAAATAACAACAAGAAAATAAATCTCGTATGCACAAACCGGAGTAGCAAATGCTGCTCTCCGGCACTATGGCTGTCCCGCGAGAAAACGGCGCGCCCCTGAAAGTATCACATGGGCCATCTTTACTATAGTCCTAAGAAAAGATTAACGGACATGGTAATCGGCAAAAATGATTCGGAGCAAGACAGTTGTGCCCAAGCAAAATATTAATAATACCGAACTATACAATTTATTTCTGTAAATTCAAAAAGCAAAACACCAAATATTTATATTCTACATGTTGCATACCTTATCTATAAACTGACAACAGCCTAGACATATATCCTTACAGCTAGGGTGTAACCGGATATCCGTTTAACTTTACGGTAACAATCGGTGTCTATTTCCGGTACAGAAACAACGGAATTTTTGTAAATTTTTACCTTAAAAATTTGTAGTAAATCACGTATGTATGGCAATGTTTCATTATAGGTATGCTGCAATTATTCAAATTGAAATAAATCCGAATTTTTGTTTATAATTTTGGAAAGCCCGGTGAATATTTGAACACCTCCGTTGTGTTGGCAGAAAAATAAAACATCTTTAAAACTGTTACACTTCAATATCTGTTTGCCAGCTTACGTTCCGGTATTTTATGCATTCGCTTACGCTCGCTTCTCTCCCACATCTAAAACCGTGACTGACTATCATTCAAGCATTTACAAAACAAATCCTGAACAAAGTTCACTCGCCTTTCAGGCTAGCATTAAATCTTTAGGCTTAGGTTTAGAGTTTCATTCGGGTCCCCGTATTTTCAACGAATATTTCCGGATCCGGTGTTTGACTTTGAAAAATTCCGGGTCCGGGTTTGGCTTTGAGAAATTCCGGATTTCGCAATAAAAAGTTTGTTGTCAGTCAATCCAGAGCCCAGGTATTGACAAAATTATCCGAAAATATACTCAGAGCAGAATGAGTTAGTGCAAAATACATACTTATTTCCCGAAATATACTCCACTCCAATATTTAAAATTTCGCATTTTAATTAAAAAAATTCGTTGATTCTCTGCGCTACATCACTTAATTTACTGAGATTCGATGCTGGGTGTTGGATTCATTGGTTGCTCCCGCAATCGATATTTTGCCCCCGTTTAACATTTTTACGACTTAGGGTTGCGATATACTCGCAGTTCGGCTCCGTCCGTCACCCATCCAGCGCCGTGCTTCACCAGTACGGTGCCGTCCGTCATCCGTGCGGCGCCGTCCGTCACCGTTCATACCATATGTTATCGTACGTGAGGTATTTGCGTACGATACCGCACGCTGACGGACGGTGGCGCGCGGTGAGGGACGGTCCCGTGCGGGTAACGCATCGAACGGCGCCGGACGAGTCACGAACGGCGCCGGACGAGTCACGAACGGCGCCGGACGAGTCACGACCGGACGAGTCACGAACGGCGTCGGACGAGTCGCGGACGGCGCCGGACGAGTGGTGTATGGCGCCGGACGAGTGGCGTATGGCGCCGGACGGGTGGCATATGGCGCCGGACGGGTGGCATATGGCGCTAGACGGGTGGCATATGGCGCCGGACGTGTGGCATATGGCGCCGGACGGGTGGCATATGGCGCCGGACGGGTGGCATATGGCGCCGCACTGGTGACGAACGGTGTTGGACGTCAACAAAAGTATAGAGCAACCCTTGAAACAAAACTTTTATCGCGTCAAATACACCTTTTTAGATTTAATGTAAAAACATTACAGGTTAGTCTCCGGGTTTTCATTTCGATTTCTTGCAAGTCTAATTAGATTTAATCTTGCTCATCGGTATCTATTCTATACCTCGGCTGATTTGGTCAACCATCACACTCTTCATCTGAATCCAAAGCCAAAACACAATTATCATTTAAATCAAAATGAGCAGCGTTCAGAGCATGATTTTGACTTTGTGAATTGGGCTTCGCAAACAACTTTTTAATCTGAAAGAAAAAGTATTAGAAAGTAAAAATTTTAATATCTTTATTTACAGCTTTTGCACAAGAAAATACACCGTATTAATGTTCTGCCCAAACACAGAATCTATTGCCTCAGATAGACTGAGGAGTATCAAAAGTGCGTACCTGATTGGCTGTGCTTGAAAAATACCTATTCTACAAAATAGCAAATAAACATTACTGAGCACGTTGATTACCTTCGCTCTTCTATCACCTTCCGGAGATGCTGGTTTCCGTTTAAACTGGTGATCTGAAATCACAAAAATAGCAAAAAAGTAGAAACACAACGGCTGGGTTCGGAATAATATGTGCTAGACTGTACTACATCAAATTTAGTCACTGACTTAAATATCCATTCGACATAGGTACGTTTTTGGAAACGATAAATTGGTTAGGTTGTCTAGCAAAAACTAGCATCTTTACTGCTTCCAAATTATATTTATCAGATCCTAATATTACTGTTATGTAAGTCATCCACATCCATCGTACTGACATTGCTATCACACGACGCCTGAGAACTTGATGCAGCACTTTGAGATCGACTAGAATAATCAAAGACGCAAAAATTAAATATTTTAAAAAGGAATAAATTTTGGCAGACTTCTATGTTATGCGAGAATTGCATATTAAACCGAAAGGTGTCGTTAAGTGTACTTGGTTTGGTAAGTACATGCATTATCGTAATTAAAAAAATGTATAATTTAAGAGGTTAAAAATTAATAAATTATGTTCAAACCTGTCCGGCATATACGTTTTGCCGCGTTTCTGTGTGAACATATGCGGCTGTGACACAGGCAGAGCTGACTCAGATTGTGAGGCTTGATCTGTGGGATTTCCAAGCGTTGCAACAATAAAATCCGCCGTAAATGTTAAATCGGTATCCAGCGTGAAGACTACTGGTCTGCAATATTGTTATGTACAACACTAAAATATTCCATTCGACTACATCGATTTAAATTCGGAGCAAGAAATCATATGTCATGCCAAAATCACAGCGTGTTCAAAATAAATTGTTTAAATCTAGCCTCAAAATTTCGCTGCCGTGAGCTGAAACTAAGCAGAACCACAACTAACCTGCCTGGTTCAACATAGCAAATTCCGATTGGCACGCTGAGAGACTCTGCCAAAAATAACGCTGTCTAAACAACAAAACACAATTATGGGTGTAGAAAATACCACACACCACCCAACAGTGCTATACAGTGCACGCGTCCTAATGTGGAACAACCTGAATTGAAAACAAAACCAACTAATTCTTGTTAAAACTAAACTTCCCATGAAATTTCATCTGCTCAAAAAGAAATTTTTCCTTTTTTCAACCAATCTCTTTTAAGCTCTGTGCTCATTTAAGTAAAAATAAAAATTCACTAAATCGGTCATAAGAGGCGGCAAAGCTCAAGGAATCATTAAATCGCACTCGATGCAATACTAATCAGCATAGCAAAGACCACATGGAAGTTTGAATGCCGCATCGACGTTCACAACTTATCTGTGTAATTTTGAAAACATGGCAGAGTAATTAATCTGATTTAAAAACAATAATCCGACATTTTTCATATCTTAGTAATCTTTCAAAATCAAGTGTCTACCTTAAAACTGCAATACAAACCCTTGTTATACAACTATACTTCTAGAATTTACACATAAATAATAAATTTAAAACATACTTTCAACTCTTTTAAACAAAACGTTAGTTCGGCATCCTGATGTATATCAAAAAGTTCAAATTCATTGGCCGGTACAGTTGATTCAGTTCGAAGCACATTTGACATTGTTTCTGAAACGCAACTTAGCAGTTTTAACACGGCAAAAATGTCATTATAAGAAAACATGGTGCGCGTATAAATGCACAATAAACTCACTATTACCGACGTTCATTCGCAATCGTTATTGAACTTAGCAAAATATGGTTTGCTAAGCGGAATCCTTTTGTGGCTAAACAAAAATTCAACGACTTAAAATTAAAAACATCTCAAGCAAAAGAAAACTACCAAGATTCTAGTCTATTATACAGCTGCACTACCCCAAGTTGCTTGCTCACAACATGACGATGTCTTGTTTTGTTACCTTTTACAAACAAACTTGCAAAATACGACGACTTTAGAAAATTTTCAATTTTGCTTAATCGAAAAAAACAGAACAAATACACAATGCAAAGTTACCTGGTTGATTATCAATGTAATTCCTAAAGCAAACCCTATTAGCATTAATCAACAGAGTTATTTCGTCCTGATTGCCTTGAAAATTGCCCAAAACATCGTTAAGCAGCCTGAAAAACGTGTATATATACTAGAGTTGCCCCGGGGCCAGTATTGCTACCGGGACTGAACCCAAGCCCCGGGTACGCGGAGCCAAGTTAGAAAACGTAAAAAATATCTATGTACATGAGCTATGAGATATGTAATATTATGGTGGCTAACTTGTGTGAAAATAAACAATCTATATGTTGCGTAGTGCGCATAACAAACAATTTCTTGTGATTTTCATATGTTTCAATCAAGAACCAAGCGTGATAGGAATGTTTTTCATGCGAGTCAATTAAGAAGAGTGTATAAAAACTGGCTTTGGTTAGGCCCTGGTAAATATCGTCCTGGTCCAAGAACATCTATAATGTATACTACAGCTAAATGAAATGATGTAATTTCTAAAACGGTTGTAAACGGTTGGTGCTGAGCCATAAAACCATACAAAACAATATTGAAATGCTAACTCAACTGTCTGACACTTAAACAGCACACAGCCCTATCTCATTTGATATAGGAATATCAATACTTGATCTGCATATAATTCTTTAAAAACGTAGAATGTAGCCTGTGACATACTCCAGCTCGCGTTACAGCATTAGGTTAATCTTAGCAACAGAAACATTTATACAATATTCTTACTAACTGAAAAGGTACAATGAGTTTATTTGTTGCATCTTTTTTACTATAACTCGCTTCCAAATCATCGCCATCAATTAATGCTAAACGAAATGTTTTCAATGCGTCTGAAATAATAAAAAGGTTAAAAAGAATTTCAAGATAAGTTTTAAACCTCTTTAAAAACATTAAACCTCTAAACACATAAAATATTCACTCTCAAAATTATTTCTATTTGCAAATTCTATAAAAAATAAGGCAGCTTTGTGGTACATAAGCAAGCCACCTTGTGAGTAAATGGCACATCACATCTGTGTTAAATTCTACATTATTTCCAAAACCTCTGCTTCTATTTTGTTCACAGACATTTTGCACCAAACTGTTTGTTCACGCTAAACATATACATTAAAATTTTACTATAACGACAAAACAATTTCCAAACAAGTCGATTTTCTTCTAGTTTAATTACACACCGTGTCGCAGATTTTTCAAATGTATGTCCAGTTTTTACAGCAATCAAAGCAGCCTATAACAAGTCATGATTGTTAGTCTAAATTAACTGCCAATCTTCTATCACAGTTTCCTCGGAAATTTTTTTATATCACGAATCGTTTTAATCACAAAAGACAAACATGCATCCGCATGGTGTCAAGTGCCTGATTTAACAAAAGCTAGAACCCAATGCCACGTATTTTGTTACTGCTTCCTATATTTTATTGTGAAATACATTGTTCAAATTAAAAGAAGTGCGTACAGACACATCAATAAACAAAAGAAAACAATGTATAACATAATTCAACCTTTGTTGGAATTTTGCACCGCTCCTGATCACCCAGAGTGTAATCACAGAGAAAATCCGCATGAAGTAACACAGAACAATATGTGGTTTGAGCCATGTTGACCGTTCGCATTTTCAGCTGAACGAAAAAAAACCAACCAACCAAACAGTTGATATAGGTACGTATATTTTTAATTTTGAGCTTAGTGACAACATATACACGTTTCATTCTTTATAATTTAACAGAAATTGCCGTGTAGTAGTTTCCATCACCAAACAGACAAACTGAATTGTAACACAGAAGCTTCAGATCAATAAGGTTCTTCGAGCTCACGGTGGAGCCCAATACGTTGCAGGAAAGGCGGCCAAGTTGGTACATTGCGATTGCATAGTACCTACTCCCGCTTATTAACTCGAAAGTAAAAAATTGACCAAATAAGATTAGCTTTAAATCATTAACACCGAGAATACAAAAATACCGTTTGCACCATGGTTACGTAGGATACTAGAATGTTAGAAACTGGAGAAGTCCCGGGGCCTAGCGCCGGCACCAGAACCATTACGTACGTTATTTTCCGGGGTCTCCATTTTTCGTATACGATTCTTAATAATTGACTCGCATAAAAAACAATCCTATAACGCTCTGTTCTCGCTTCAAAAAATACTGTACACGGCGTTTTTTAGTTTTCCACGGTTTGTTGCGCAGACTGCACAATATATAGATTATTTATTTTCCCACTGTTGACCACCATTCATTACATATTACGTGCACCGTAATGTTGATAATTATCGTTACGAGTTCTAATTTGGCCCCGGTACTGGCCCCTGTTGGAATGCATGTTGTAGCATATGTATGTGCACAGTGTATGTAATGTAAGACACATACGTACAGGTGCACATATAGTGTTGAGAAAATTATAATACCGGCCACATGGGGTAACTAAAGGGTAGCGCCTGACTCGCGAGCGAGAGGTCCGAGCTTCGATTCCAGGCGTGGTCATGTTTCCGAGAAATTAAGGGGAAAACCATGTAGATTCGCAGTACTTGGACAAAAAGTACAATCCTTTGAAGGCACTCAGCTAGGGTAGTGGTTTGAAAACTTACCCCTTCATCTGATGGAACAAAAGTTATGTCTTCTCCTAGTCTGCATAAACATTGCACTGATCTGTAGAATGCTAAAAGTATAACATTTCAATCTGTTCTTAATGCGTAATAAGATGCAAATTACGTGTCATGTGCAGAGTGAGCCCAAGATGATTGATGATACGGGAAAAACAAAGGCGGTGATTTTGAAACACAAACATTCTACTTAAATTTCGCGGTGAATTACTATTACCCTTACCACTTGGTGGTTACGACCAACTTTATCGTTGAATCTTAGCAGTGGAAACAAAACAACTACCTTACTTACTTTTTAAACTCTGTTCAGGAATGACGCAACTGAATCCACTACTGGACATGACTAAATTTAACTTGGTGAATAGGCATAATACTTTAATGTTTTTATATATAGACTTATGAACAAACGGGAAGCAATTTGGTTTCACTTAGTTCGATTACCAAAACCGGCACAATTAGTAATTAAGAAACTTTCCCTTGGACGACTCCTTCAAGAAAAATCTTTGTTATGCAATACAATGAAGATTTTATCAAAATAAAATTAACTTACGAATGACACATTCTCAATAATATACTGTTGAAATGCCACAAATAAACTTGTACCTAGCTATGCACTTAACAGATTAGTAGTTTGTACAATAGGTTCAGTTGATGGTTAAGCTAAGCTTCGGGTTGGCTCAGCCTAATGATATAAGTTCATTCTTACACTAAGGCTAATGCTTAGGGACAAGCTTAGGAATATAAAAGTACTTCTGTTTCGGCACTGTTCGATACATTGGCCCAAAATTTTGGAGGCCAATGACGCCAATAATAGCCGTCCCATTGTCCCGTGACAGCAATGTACCAGGAGGGGACGGTGGACAGTTCGCAAATTGACGACAGTTGAGACAGTAGTTACAGTTGGAATAGAGCGGGCAGTAAGGATAGTTGGGACAGTGCCGACAGTTGGGACAGTGGGGAGTATGAAAAAAGTTTGGACAGCGGGGCAGCTGGGATACCGGGGAAAGTCGGAAAAATTGGGACCGCTGGGACAATGGGGAATTGTGTTAAACTTCAGACAATATTTCTTTTTATATTGACAATTTATTTTGTGTATAGTATGCTCATAGCTCATAATGAAACTCAACAGAAAATGTAAATCCGGATATAGCTAATGCATGGGCCACTTTATTTTGCGTTTGGTGTGTGGTTTTTGCCATCGTCAATTGACGCTTGCCGTGTTGGGGTTTCACATTATGGTTTTATTAACAACGTCTATACATTTTTAATTGCTGATTTACGACTTCTGTTTAAATTTTTGCACAAATTTCTTTAATTTTTATTTTGTCAAAAAATAAAGCAAGCAGGTGTAAGCGTGGTTTTCGTGAATGGAAGAGTTTACGATACCTTTATTATTTTCGTGCGTGATCAACAGCTTCGGTGCAAAAATGTAACAACCAATTGACACTTGCTGTATTTCACTGGGAACAGTAGTTGTCAACAGTGTAATGTCTGTGTTTTCAATTGACAACTACTGGTAAAAATTTAATCTATACTGACAACTACTGTTGCTTGTAATGATCCCACTGACAGCCACTATATTGTGGGGCGGGCGTAGAGGGGGAAGGGGAAGGAAAATGGCCCATGTATTTTTAGAACCAGGGGCGGAACGTTTAATACTGTTGGACCTTGCCGGAATGCCTAGTTTGATATCAGTTTTGCGCTGTGCCCCGTCCTGCCCCCCAGCAAATCTTAGTTCCCGTACTGCGCATAAGCCAAAAACAGCGGGAAAATAATCTTTGCTGCGCAATACAGGAGGCGCCGCCCATGTATGGTTGGAACATTTTGCAGTGGGGCTGTTTTATATACAGTCAACTATAGCTAAAACTTTAATAAAAATACTTGTTTGTTCAATTTACACCTACTCTTCTTCCGTGATCAGGCATAGACAGCTACTATTATACAAGTGTTGATCAATTGACGGCTACTGTTCAATAATGCGAATCAATAAACAACTGCCTATAAGTTTGTATGCTGGCCGTTTACATCTACTATTTTCCGTTTTGTCTTAATTGACAACTACTGTTTTGCAACATATCAGCTCTACAGCTTCACTGGAAATTGTTAGCACCTAACTACGTTTACGGTTTATTAAGTTGATAGTAGTCGTCAATTGAATTTTAAATATTTAAAATTTCCCGAAAAAATAGTAGCACCACTTGCTAGATTTTATATGGCAGACGGCAAGCGTCAATTGACGATGGCAAAAACCACACACCAAACGCAAAATAAAGTGGCCCATGCATAACAAGTTCATTGCCATTTAAAAGTAAGAATTTGAACATAGGGAGCACTTTACCATTACAGGCATTGCGCAGCCGGCTTTTGTGATGTTTTCCGTTATCTCGCCTCCAGCTTAAGTTTGGTCTAAAAGGGTTGGATTTTGAAAATTTTTGCATATTTGAGCGGCTGAAGCCTTTCGTTTCCACTCCCGAATTTGATTTTTTGCTAAATTCTATTTTTAAGGTACCAACGTCCAGCCTTGGAACTCAAAAAAGTTTTTGTTGAAAAGTTGTACAAATTATATCTTTCGACCTGAGCTAGAATCGAGTGGAGTTTCTGCAATTAATCTGGTTAACGAGTTGTAGTCAAATAATTGATTTGCAATGATGCCAGCGATCATGGGTCGTCACCAAATTTAGTTATTTGACAACAACTGGTTAGCCAAAATTCTGATTGCTTAAAGTATACTGTTCGTCCTAATGAATGATGCAAGCTGCGTCGAATGTTATATATATAATTTGTCCAACTGTGGGAAAAAGATTTGGGGTCCCAGGGACACCTAAACAAAAATAATTTTTGACAATCCAAACTTAGGCGTACAATTATCAGGACAGTTCATTCAAAGCTGATGCGTGAAGCGAGATAAACCATTCAGACGTGTTTTATGTTATCTTGAATTCTAAGACAATTTCTTGGTTCCCTCTGCTATCGAGCCTCTCTCAATTGCTGAAACATCGCGAGCAAAGCGAGCTCGAAGCCAGAGAATAATAAAAGAAGACCGGAACCGGAAGACAAAAATACTTGCCGGAACCAGAATTCTGGTTGCATCATATGCTTCAAACATTACAATTTTAATTCACAATAGTGTTCTTGAATCATTTGTTGTTTCGCTAGTTTGAATTTAACATTTGTTCAGTAGTTTTGCAATATTAAAATTGCTTACATTGAGTTTTTTAGGATATACGGCAATTTTAAAATATTGAACATCAACGATGAATAAAGCTAAAAATTGAATGAGCTGACTTTTGAGCGCCTACAAAAGTTTTTCAGCCCGTGTATAGAACAGGGTCGGACCAGTAGTATAAGCAAGTTCCTAAGCCTAAGCACAGCCTAAGCATAAGCGTAAGCAGTGCCTATTCCTAAGCCGAAGCCTAAGCCTACGCCTAAGCGTAAGGACGAGCTTATTATTAAACCTAAGCCTAGGCCTAAGCAAATAATTTAGTCTAAAGCTTAATCTGACTCTATTACAGCCCCTCCGGAAAACGATCCGGCCCTGTTCTGTACACGGGCCAGTTTTTCTAGCGACCAGTTATATATCGTATCAAAATGGCTGACAGAACAGGTAAAACATATTTATCAACCTGTGGATCTTGATTTTAATTTTACAGTTTAAATTCTTATATCTTTAGTTTCTATTTGCCATTTTCGTGTTCCGGTTATAGTCTAGGTACGTACCCTGGACCGCAAGGTTTGTACAATACACCTTGGCCGACGTTTACACATAACCCGCCGACTTATTTCTTTACTCTGCCACGATTTTCAAAATCTTGACATATGTGAAGATCAGGGGCGGAACGTTTTTCTATGGGACTGCAATAGACTAAGCTTAACCTTTAGACGAATTTTTTGGTTTGGCTTAGACTTCGGCTTAGGCATAGGAATATGCTTATAATACTGTTCTGCCCCTGTTTTTTTTACATTTTGGCCAAAATCTTTAACAAATCGAAAAAATACTTTATTGCTTTATATCTTTGTGAAATGAAAAATGTGCTACTTAACTTTGTTTGCCGATCAGCCAATTTTAAAATTATCTTTAGTTATTACATGACGTTTAAATTTGTGTATATATCATTTATTATGCCTGTGTTAGCGGTGTGGTGTGTGAAAATTTCCTTTAGAGGGCCAAATACATTGGTATGGATGCTTCATTCAAATTTGGAAATAGGTATATTTTCCTGAGAACACTGTCAAATTTCGTTCAGTTTGTTAAGGTCAACGGCGTACACAGGCCTCTATCAGCGAGTGCCCAACGCCACTGGAAATTATATTAATATATCTTTGTGTTGTTTTTGCAACAAATTGCAAAAATACTGCAAATACTATATATAACAGCGTCATGACACGGATTGTATTATATTTTAAACAATGCGTTCAAATATAATTGTTTCAAAAGGTAAACGTGCTTTATTTTTAAAAACTGGGTCGATTCTATTAAGTGTATCAATTCAATATTTTATGTTTATATATTTTAAGAACGGTCGGCTTATGAAAAGTTTAGGGGCGGAACGTTTTTTGCAATACAGTGAAGCGTAAGCTTTAAATTAATTTTTTTTGTTACGTTTTAGGCTAATTGTACTGTTGTTATGACACTGTTCTATACAATGGCCCGGCAGGGTTAAACATCAACATTATCAGCTATGTCCGCAGCTATCATCAGTTAGCAATAGGTTTTTAAACAAACGAAATATAGGTAGCATATAACTGCCAAATAGTGCATGCTTTCAAATGACCACATTAGTGGCAACATAATAATCATATACGCGAATTGAGTTCAATTTCGAAGTGTACCAGGGAGGTAACTTTAGTCTTTACTAGATTTATCACTAACTTGCGATAGATGCTACACACATTTGCAAACATTTTAACTGCTAAATTGTTTTTAAATTTAGTATAAATTTAAACAATGAATTCAGTGCTACGACAAAAATTGCATAAATATACTTTGGCAATATTGAAAAGATCGCATGACTATGTGCCTGTGAAGGCGTAGCGGAAACAAAAAAAACTGTTGCAAAACAAAAAATAAATTTTACTGAAAACTATTAATAAAATACGTTAGAACTGAAAGAAACAGCATAGCTTTTTTCTGTAACATTTTGTACTACTTTTGTTGATCAAATGAATTTTTAAGAGTTATAAAATTAATTTACAAATTTTATCGTAAAGCTTTATTCACATGTGCAAGTTTTTGCAGTGAGAACTTTCAGCTGCAAATTGCATGCAGAATTTGCATTTTTTCACCATGCCAATGAACAAGTGGCTACAATAAATTCAGTGAACTTGCATGGTTGTTCACACATGTGAACTAAATTCCTAGCTATGATGTTTAATGAACTATTTGCAGCCACAAGTTTTTCGAACAGGATTTTGGACACAACTTGCAAGTGCAAGTTGCAGCTGCAAGTTCTCGCAGCAAAAACTTGCACGTGCGGATAGAGCTTAATATTGAACCAGCGATATTTGACAACTTATTGCAATTTATCATTGTTCAGTAGACAGATATGGCCGCACCGAAACGGCCCGGAATTCCTCAAACTTTCATGTCTACTGTATTATGCTGCGGTCCGAAAAAATCCGGTCCAGGATCGAGCTGCTTGAGACCGGTTCATTCCGATACTGCATCAAACGACGGTTGATAAATATGTTGCAAAAAATGTACTGTAATAGTTTCGAAAAGCTTAAAAACAAAACAGCGTTGATCAATGAAACGGGTATTTAAATGCTATAAAATTGCAGCGGTTGGGTAGCTCAGAGACGCGCTGGCTGTCTTCCGGTCCAATCCGGCAGTCCACCGCTCCATGGCCTGTCTGGTCCGAAATGGGAGCGGTCCGCGCTATTTTTTACGATTCGATCCGCATCATTGTAGTTCAGTACTGTTACTATTATAATAACAAATCTTATTTTATCTAATTTGAATATATGGTAATGCATGTAACATTTTTTAGAATCAAAGCAAAGTAAATTTTGTGTTAATTTTTTATTTCGCTCTCTCAATAATATTCTTTCTTCCTGTCACATGAGAAACAGGTAGACTATGAGGCTTAGGCTTAGGCTTATGTTTATACGTTTACGCTATAGGCTTTCACTTAGGCGACAGGATCGTATTATTAACAAAAACATTTGTGTGGGACAAAACGTAGTACAAAAGAGTTGGTACCAAAATGTGTCCTCCGTCTAAAACATACAGTTATGCAAATTTAATATTGAGAACCATAACAAAATTGTGGTACTGTACAACTTAAAAGTTTAGGCCCATGTAAAGATCAGGGGCGGAACGTTTTTCTGTGCGACTAGAAAAGAGTAAGCTTAAGCTTTACACCAATTTTTTTTGCTTGGCTTAGGCTTAAGCTTAGGCTTAGGCTTAAGAATATGTTTATTCTTACGCTTAGGCTTAGGCTTAGACTTTAACCACATGATTTTAGAATGCTTCTTTCACACCCGGCCCACAGTATATATTTAGGAACGTTTGTCTTTGAAACGCTCGTTGCTTTGGCACAAATTTCACGCTTGGAAACAGAATTTTAAGCTTACAGTTTCTTTGTTTAATGGCTGAACAAGGGCGTAGCCCGGTGCTGTAGGTTTTGAGGCCAAACACGTTTCTTTTTTGGATCGTTTTAAAGCGGTGTGTCGATTCTTTTCAGTCTGGCAACGCTGCGGTTCGAAAGTTGTCTAGCACGTTTACCTCCTCTACAAAACCCTATGGATGCATCCATGGGATCGAATTGTTTTAATAGTTAATCAAACCAAGAGTGCATGATACGAGAGTCCTACAACTCTTGGCGTTTACGCATGGTACAAAATGTATCACCGGGCGTTGCCTTTTTTGGCTCACACCCGCTTATTTAGCAGGGGATGGTTGCTGTTTGAAACGTAGAATTCGCATGATTTGTAAAAGTATAAAAACGGAATAAATTTGCAATACTGAAATATTTGAAAATGCGAAATTAAAAAAATTGTCAAATTGCAGCCCCCCCAACATAAATAAGGGGTGTAAGCTTGAAAACACAACTTGTGCTTAGTTGCGTCACCCTTGGTGCCCAAGCG
Organism: Enoplolaimus lenunculus; assembly: GCA_030248215.1. Taxonomy (NCBI): domain Eukaryota; kingdom Metazoa; phylum Nematoda; class Enoplea; order Enoplida; family Thoracostomopsidae; genus Enoplolaimus; species Enoplolaimus lenunculus. The sequence goes on from JASANG010000964.1 coordinate 17,867, forward strand.
CCGATGTCTATCGTTCAGCATAGAAACCAAAATAAAGTGCAGGGTTTAAACATTTTATACTACATCAGACAGTGGCGGGTCCAGCATCTCAAAATGGGGGGCGGCAAAATTTCACAGGTAATAAACTTACTTTTGACCCATACACAAACCACGAACTATTGTCACAAAATTGCTATATAATTTTTGTCGAGATGCTGTTGGGGGGCCCACGGCCGGGGTGCCCCCCCATGGATCCGCCATTGACATCAGACGTTTTTAAGTTAAAATATACAAACTTTTCTATTAACTGAACGTTTTCAAGTTATTGTCTCATGTAAAACGCTAATTTCTTCGTGCTGGCAAAATTTTTACATCATATTCAAAAATTAACATTTCCATATATCGACGCTAGTAGTCTTATAGACAATATTTGCCCTGTTACCAGGTGATGATAGGTCTTGTAACTTTAAAACAGGTGAACTAAAAACAGTCCAAACTGTAATTTGGCGTTTAGTTGCTTAAGTAGTGCTGTATGAGAAATTTTTGATGCCCACGTATCAGAGTTTGTGTGCTGTAATGTTAGTTTTACTAAACTAGGTAGTGATAGGTGCTGTTGTCAACTTTAAGAATAAGGGTGTATATTTCAGCGGGAACACACCGTTATTTGTAAGATGGCCGGCGAAGCCACACTGCAAAAAAATGGTATGTCAAATTGACTCTGTTCGAAATAGGCTTTTCCGGACTACACAAACTGAGTGAAATTTTGACTCCGCCAGAGTCAAATTCGACTCAATGACTCGCTCAGTGAGTCAAATTTGATTCTGGCAGAGTCGAATTTGACTCCGTTTGTGTATAGTCTGGAAAAGCCTATTTTGGAGTGACTCTGGTGGAGTCGAATTCGAATCAGTTGGTGTAGTCCGGATAATCCTATTTCGGGTAGTCAATTTGACTCACCATTTTTTGCAGTGTCGCTAGTCGCGCTGGATCCAAAATATATTACGAAAATATAATAAAATGATTGGTATACTGCTACAGTCTCGAATTAGATTTTTCATAAAAATGTGATACCAAAAGTATATGACCGGTTAAAGATAAAATGTTTAATTCCAAGTTGGACAACTGAATTTGCAAACGCATCTTTCATCCCGTGACATGTTTAGCTATTTACGACATTATGTTCGCTGAGACAAACTGACTTCACAGACGAATTTACACACAAATCACATAATCTTAAAGTTTCAAGACGCTTTAGTTTCTTAAATTTTCAAGACTAAATTGTCTGGAATATAAAACATTAATAGTTTTAAATAGCTCAGAAATTTGTGACCAAAATGATTAAAACATTAATGTTTTATATTCAATTAATATCTATAGCTAATCTTTAAGAAATAAATTTGTTCCATTCAAGTTGTCTTATTTTAATGTGTATGCTCCGTATATTTAAGGATGTACATAAGTAATCAAACTTCAAGGATATTTCGGGTTGAGCTCACGCACCGAACAACCTAAGTTTACGTCTTGGACGTATAGGTTGTAAAATTAGAGTATTTTGTTGAGGTTTGTTTCCAAATTTGGTCGGGTTTCCTGGCAAATCTTTGTCATGTATTTCAGGAATCTTTGTCTTATATTTCAGCAATATTTCTATTAATCGTTCTCGAATCATACTCTTAAGTTTCAGACGTATATTTCTGATAGTTCTGAAAATGATCAGAAATAATAGTCTGGAATTCAAAACATATATATCAAGTTATTATGACATAATTGTCTTAAACTTCAGACAATATTTCTTGACCGTAAGACAATTTATTTTGTGTGTGCAGTTGACGTCGGTGACTGGAAACCACAATCCTGGCAGCATTCATTGAACTAACGAGCGCTGACGGATACAAGCGTGGCACCCAGACCTAAGCCGGTCAACAGAGATCACAATTTTTAGATTAAAATTTAGTACTAAAATTGCGTTTGGTTTCTCATTCACTTCGCCTGCGAGCAATTTTCACTGATATAAATCGAGCGGCCTCCAACACTTAAAAAATTTCTGAATTCGGGCCTACTGGCGTAGGGTTTCAAAGCAAAAATCCTATTTTATACAGTGGTTTAACAGATCTGATATACAGTCTGTTTAAATGTTAAATTATTTAAATACTTTTAAACTAAATACTAAAGCGAACAGATAAATGTCAATGGCCGACAATGACTGTGTTGCTCCAATAATTGATAACAGTTGTCTTCAAAATAGCGTCGGTCCAGATGATTCGGAAGCTACGAACGATGAAAAAGTTGCCGACTCGCAAATGTATGGAAGCGTCAGGTAAAAAATCAATCAAACTAAACCCAGCGTAAAATCTGCGGTTTGTTTTTGAACTGATTTTGATTTTAAAATTTAAAATATCAAATTTTAAATTTATCTCGGTGTCAAATTTAAGTTCAGGATGAGTATTGTGCGTTCGTTTTGCTGTGGTGACACTTACACTACGGCACATGTAAACATCACGGGCGGAACGTTTTGCTACAGGACTGCAATGCAGTAAGCGTAAGCTTTAGACTGATTGTTTTGCTTACGCCTGGGTTTTGGTATAAGCTCATTCTTACGCGTAGGCTTAGGAATATTCTTATACCACTGTTTGGGCCCTGATCTATACATTGTCCTACTAGCGGGGAATACAGGTAATTTCTTAGGCTTTTAATAGTAGTTTTTGCCCTGTATAACTGATTTAATATTAGTTTCAATTATCATAGATAATTTATAAGTATATTGCTGCAGTAATAACTGATTGAAATTTACGCAACTGAAATTTTGTTTCTAAATACATCAACTGTAGTGACCAATGTAAGAGGGAAGAATGTGCTAAGAGTTCGAGGTCAACATTTTGAGTCTAAATAAATATGTGTCCATTTCCCTAATAAGTGCGAGTAAATGGATAAAGTCCAAAGTTACTAAGCTCAGAAACGTAAATTATGCTAATTAGATTGTGTAATTGCTTCCTGGGCAAAATTAAGTTCACTATAGAATTTGATTGATATACTCAAATATACTGTTAATAACATATTCATAGCAGCCTACTTAAGTTTTAAAAGTATATTCCTAAACTAATAAACTTTAAACCATACACCGTGCTTGCATAAGTTAAATGCGTGTGTATGTTACTCACGCCGGATTGAAAAATAAATAACAGTCCGGAACCAAATAGTGACAGGTTAATACCTTTTGGAGTGGCAAAGTAAATATCAATAATCACTCAGTGTTTATTTTGCACACTACAGTATTTGTGATTATATTAAATTTTGAAGTTCAATTTTTTGGTAAATTTTCAGTTTATATTTACAGATTTTAAGAATAGACACAACTTTTAATATATTTTTATAATTTTAGAGATGACACGCGGAAAGCGAATGGCTGGGGCTACAAAGATTCCGGGTTCTACCTTGATAACGATTACGATGTGAAATTCCGCGGAGAAAAGTAGGCAAATTTAAATTGTTAAAAAATAATACACAAAAGCGGTAGTAATGTTGCTTTTACGATTGTGACATTAGATTAAGCATATTTCTAAGCCTAAGCCTAAGCGTTGAAAAAAGTGCAAACCTAAGCTCAAGCAAAAAAATGTGGTTTAAAATCTAAACCTACTCGTTTGTGGTCTTTCAGAAAATCGGGCGACCATAAAAGTAACATGGGACAGCCTTTAGATAGTGTATTGAAAACAACACTGTAAATTCCAATGAGTTGATTAATCAATTCAGCTGGCGAGTTGGTTATTACTGAATTAATATCAGCAAACATTAACTCACTCTGAGTTGAGTTGACGCTGGGTGAGTTGATTAATTATCTCAGAATGAATTGAACCAACTCAAATTTCTGAGTTCTGAAAGTCCTAACTCAGACTGAGTGATTCAACTCATTCTGAGTTAAAATCAACTCACTGAAATTTACAGTGAATATAGTACATAATCTGTATAATTAAAGCTAGAAAGAGTCGTATACCTAATTTGGGTAACGATCCCGCTGTTTTTAATGGTGTGCAGATTAACTGCATTACTAAAAGTCTGTTAATATATCTTTCTATATAGAAAATTGTACAAATTTTGTTTATTCTGTCGGATTTAAGTAGCGATAGGACATTCTTGTGAAAATAGGTTTAGCGTCAGTTGAAAATTTTGCAACCACTTTGACTAGTAAAGTTTAAACATCCGGAACAGTTTATGTTTCGGGCGGAGGTACGGAATATGGACCCCTCTAGAAATTTATTAGAAAATAGTTCATTTTAAAGATTTTGACGAGCTGAGTTCAACTGTACTATAGCGCTGCAAGGCCCTCGGGTAAATAGTTATGGCCCTTTGAATTTCAAATCTTTATAATATAAAAAATGTAGAAACAGCAATGAAATTTGTGTAAGAAATAAACCTGGTAAACTTTATATTTTACAAACATGTGGATGATAAATACTTCCTGTTCCAATCTGTTCGTGTTTACACTATAATTTCGAGGGGCATAACTTCTGAACCGCTGAAGATGCAGCCATAAAATGGTACCGTTGAAATCAGCTCGTTGAGATCTATCGGATGGACCACTTTTTATTAAAACCCTAGGGCGATCCAGATCCCGTACCTCCGCCTATGTTTCGACTGCAACGGATCAATGCTCCCAATTAATATCTCATCAATCTACAAAATATGCTCGCATAAAGTTATCATTGAGTTACGTAGCTAAAATGAAATATAGTTTCGAGGAAGAATTACGTAGCTAAGTAATTATTAAAAAATTTACTGATTTGTTACTTTTGCATAAAGTCAGTGTAGTACCGGTTGAAAAGGCTGACGTAAGTGAAAAGTTTTTGGGTCCCGGTTTGTTCAATCTAACGTGACCATTTGAATTCGGTGGGACAAATGTGCCCTCAAGTATATGTGCCCCATTTTATTGAAAACGTTCGTAAAATGAAATAAAACGCTAGTAATTAAAGTGGTTTAGTAAAAACTATGTGTCATTCAATTAGTAATGCCCCGGGGTGATATCGCTGAAACATAATCAAATTTTAATGTATTTTGAATCAATTTTCAATATAAAATTATTTTTGTCTATTATTTACCTAAATATTGTGGTACTAGATATGAAGATATTAATGGAAACGTATACCCTGATATAAGACCTTACGTAGAAGAAACATGTTGTACTGATATTAGATTCTGGAATCCAGCAAAGGTAAAAAACACAAATTGTTTTGTATTTAAAAATGAATGTTACAGATTTAAATGGTATCGTACAGGGTGTAAACGGATAGTAAAAATAACGGGAACGGCAACGGAAACGGATAGTGATCAAAATAACGGAAACGGAAAACGGATATTGAGGTGTTAAAATTTTAATGTTATATTTTTCTACCGACACCATTGAGGCGTGCAAACGTTCACACGGCTTTCTAAAATTAGAAAGAAAACATAGCGGATGCATCGAACTTTTTAAGATTTTGAATGAATTTCGTAATTTTTATTTCATTTCGAACAATTGTAGCATCTTTGTAATGAAAAAGCGCCAGAAATAAACTTGATTTATACAACGAATTTTGGACGTAAAAATAATAGAATTTTTGTTATTTCTATAACGAAAACGGAAACGGAAACAGACACCGATTTTGACCGGAAACGGATATTCCGTTACACCGTGGTATCGTTTATCTTGTCGAGTTCTACGTCAATTGACCCAGCTTTAAAATGACATGGAGTACTGACGTAGCAGGCAACTGGTATCGCGAGGTATCGGAATATGCTAATCAACCGAATTTGAACAATTCGATAAAACTTTGGTGAACCACGTTTGCGTCTCCGGGTAAATAAGACACCGGAAACAAAGCGCATTCCGTACTGTAAAAGCACGGGTTTTGGGGCCACGCCTGACAGACGCGGGTCCAAAAATTTTTCTGGGCGAATGATGCCTTTATCAAATAGGTTATGTTGTCGAAAAGGATTATCGAAAAAATATAGTTGTGAATTAATAGGTTTTATTTAGTACGTCTAAGACCATTGTGTTGAGAGAATAATTACAAAATTTTACTGCGCCTCAAGTCCAGGCGTGTACTGTAGTGGACCCGAATAAGAGGGGGGCTGATATTTATTTGGCCTCTCCAGAGGGTACCCCCTTGTTATTCGGATACGGACTGTTATTTGTTTTTAACACACGCTCCGCCGCCCTTCGTTACTGATATATATCCAGTACTGCAATTATCCGTTGAATTAAACGTTTATTTCTCTTGTGTCAATAGCTTGAGCGATAACACAAGGTTAAACTTGGGAATGTACTTCCAAAATTTAATTACGCTTTAAAGTTTCAAACTCAAATTATTTGGTCCTGTAGTCATTTATGCGATACAATTAGGGTTAATTGGCATTTATGGGCTCTAATTAGGGTTTAGGTACTCTATCCGCTTACGGACTCTTATTAGGGATACGGACTCCAATTGATTCGGACTCAAAATGGGGACCCCCTCTTATTACCCCTCCCCCTCTTATTCGTGTCAATACAGTACCCAGCTAACCATGCTAGGTGGGGCTAAAATCGTCAGGAGGGACATACTAGGGTGTTTGTAGACTTAGAAGCAAGGTTGAAAATTTTATAGGAAGCAAATTTTCCGGGGGGGGGGCTGAGTCCCGCCTCCCTGGCACCTCTTAGCTACGCGCCCGCTAGTCTTGTTAGTTTTACAATTTGAAACAAATTTCAAGTGCACAGCACTGCTTTTTAGTTGACGTGAAATGCACTTTTTTATGGTTTAATTCAAGTTGAAATTAAAATTTACCCAATGAAATTTAAATTTCAAGTATTTAATTTAAATGGATTCAAGTTTGTTTTGACAGTTAAAATATATTTAATTTTCAGACAAAGTTTGACCTTAGCAACATGATCCCTCAAGTGAAAAACGAAGAGCTTATGAAACGTTTAGAATCTTCAAATATTGAGTATTCGACTGATCTGAATCGTTGCTATGCACGATCTCATAGTAAGTTTAAGCAAAACAGTAGTGCAGAGTAACTTTATAAACAAGAGTATGCAACTGAGTATATTCTATACGGAAAATATTTTAGAAACCGGCCCATGTTTAACCTTGCTGCCGTCCAAAATTTCACTATCCCATCACAACAATGCTGTAGCCTTGGTCAGCGCGTAAGCCTATTAGGTTAAGCCACCTCTATTCTATTCAAATCACAAAATCCCGAGATTTCGCAATCGCAAAATCCCACAACAAACAAAACCTATCAACTCTTTAGCTGGGTCGGTGGTATTTTGGGACGGCAGTTGCAACTAAACAACTACTGATCCATCCGGAGCAGGCTAGTGTACCCTACCAAACTTTCCGAACTGGTTGCCTTCTGCGATGATCTCAATATTTTTCAAATTTTTTCTTTAAATTTTTGATGGTGGGGCACTTCTTTGACGCGAGCCCCCCCAAATGGGAGTATGGCTGGGCTGCTCCGACCCTGACTGGTGCATGAATGAATAAGAAATTTTTCACAATAGAAGTGACTGCGTTTGGAAGAGGGGGTAAGGCTGACGAATACCCGTTAGTCCACGACCATATTCAATGCATCGTTTAAATTACCTGAGTTTGTTTAATTTTTGAAAAAAATTTAATGTACTAATTACTATACTAAATTGAAATTAATAACATTTATTTGTGTTCATATAAACGAGCAGTATTGTTTTTCTGTGTTTTTCTCAAACACTAAAAAATTGAACTTACGATATTTTGCCTCTTGTGCTACGATTTGTTTTACGTCATATCTATAAATTAAAGCTGGAATGCTCCACATACGTATTTTGGGCAACTGTCCCCAGCATTACTTTGTTTACAATGAATTCTTAAATGTTCTGTGAACAGAATATCTGCGTCAAGATGTTTGTGCACTCGCGCTAACTTTTGCACATTGCGCAAAACCGGTTGCCTAGTTTATTTATATTTCAGGTTTAAGTCTTAGCGATGTTTACATTGTACGCCATCGAGCACTACAACGTTGTGTTGATATTATTGTCTGGCCAAGTAAGCAGGCAATCGTTGTAGGAAAGCGAGTTCGCCAAATATTTTCAGGTTTCTTTCAAGCTCCCATGTGTATATTTACTTGCTGAAATCGGAGGACGTTTTCTGCCGAACCGCAATAGAGTAGTTTAAGCTTTAATTTTTTTGTTTTGGTTTATGCTTAGATATTGGCTCATACGCCGAGGCTTAGGTATAAAAATATATGCGTATACTTCTTACGGCAAGGACCAATGTTACTTTAAGGGGCGTAACAGTACATTAAACGAAGCGTAAGTCTAAGCCTAAGCAAAAAGATGTAATCTAGAATCTAAGCCTACTTTTTATAGACCCACCGAAAACCCGACACCCCTAAAAGTAACATGAGCTATTACAGTAAGTCATCTATACGTGGGCCATTAATTTTTTGCGTGATGCTTAGTTTAGTTCTAATTTGTAATTTAAGACAATGTTTACAAATTAGCAAGATAAAGTATAAATAGTTAAACAATTTAAGATAAATTTTATTGTTGTTTTTTAGAAAATCATGACGATGTTGTTGAAATAGTAAAGACTGCTTCGGAACTAAAATGCATTATCATTCCAATCGCTGGTGAGTCAACGTTTACGACAATTTGTAGCGCGACAACTTGTCGCCCAACAGTGTCCTAAAGCATACGAATAAACTGAAGCGGAATCCTAAGCATAAGCCTAAGCATAATGTTGAGTGGCGAATTGTCGAAATGATAAACTTTTGGATTACAAGTTGTCGGGTGACGAATTGTCGTGATACGTTTAAAATGTTAACCGTAAATCACATTCTAATTGCTCACTATTGCTGTTTCCAAAGGTATTTCTGGAAACGTTGTAAAAATACATAATGTCACTCACACGTTACCATACGAGTACTCGGCACACAAAATGTCCACCTCCCAAAAGAAATTCAATAGCTTGTCTGGTTTATGTTTTATCGAAACCCTTCATTTTCCAATAGTATCACCGCCATTCGCGGGCATCATAGGCGTATATACGTTTTACCTTGAAAATATGACTTGCTATCAGTGTTGGGTCAAAAAAATTTGGACGGGGGCGGGCTGGGAAATGTTGTAAAACGCAAAAAATTGTAAGGCATCTGGGACCTTATGATTTTATCACAAAACATTCTGCGGGAAACATTGTTTTTTGCAAAAAATTTCCTGAGGGGTAAAAATTGTAAGGTAGGAGAGACCTTATCATTTTAACACAAAAAATTTCTGACGGGGGGGGGGGGCGTACGCTCCCTTTGTGGAGCTGCTAGTGCTTGCTATACCATTCTTGTTAGTTAATGTCCAAAAATAAGTAGGTTCATCATGAACATTTACAGGACCTAAAGACCACTAAGAACATACGCAAATTACAAAAAACATTGACAGTGCAAGGATAAAGTTAAATGTAGATTGATGCATTTAGTTATAGATAGATATTCAATATGAACGTGTAAAAGGTTGTAGAATTTCGGAATAGGCAATCTCTAATTTATCTACGCGAGTGCCTTTTCTGGGGCGTGATATCCTATTAACCGCTATCTATCTATATATCTATCTAGGCGTTGACGCGAATAACTATTTCTTGTAAACGTTATTGCAGGCAACACAAACGTTAGTGACGCGACTTCAGTTCCTGAAACCGAAACACGATGCATTATATCGTTGGATACAGAAAAAATGGTTTGTTTATGTGTGATATCTATATTATTACAGCTGGAACGCCCCACATACGTATTTTCAACAGTGTTGCAGCTGTTGTAATGATTGTTCATTTATAAACAAAAGACAACATTAGTATACAAATTAGAACACTTTCTTAATAAGTTTTGTGACGAATATTTTTAAGTTGCATATTTGCAGCCACGTTGACCAGGCATAATTATTATCAAGTGTACACAAACACGTGGTGCGACAGTCTGTCGCGGTCTCTATTATTTTGCAGTAGTATCAATGGGTCCCAAACACCACGTACCTCCTTTTCGATTGGGTACTCTTTGCTAATATGTCTGAGTGTGGCGGAGTGTCACACTATGCGATCATATGCTCTTGGTAAAATACCAAGAGTGTATGATAGAGAACAGTATGATACTCCGCCATCAATGCACATGAACTGTGTATTATCAAACGGTCCTTTAGATTTAAAGGTGGGGGCTGAGGTTTGGTGTTCCCCGGCAGTTTTAATCACATGATATGTGTTGTAGATAGAGCTTTTCGGCATCCTTGAAGCTCTAGTCCTATTGAAAAACTCAGAACAGACCAGCTCGGCGGTAAGTGTTTGGTATTTTTGCCAAGCACTTACTGAAGTGATCAATAAACGTGGACCAGTTTTATGCCAAACACAACATTTATAATGAAGGTAGGCCCGTAGCCAGCTCATTTTGCTAGGGGAGGTTGAAAAATCTTTCAGAAGGTGCATACAAAGGTTTTCGTTGACTTACAAACGATGCTGCAATTTTGTGGCTAAACAACCCTCCCTGACCCCCCACCCTTTGCTAAAGGCCTGACCGAAGACAAAATTTTCATCTAGAATTTGAAAGATATTGCGAAAACTGCATAAGCTAATGACATTATATAGATTTAAGCGTAACCTGTTCTTTCATTAGATGTAAAACATTTTAAATTTGTTGAAGCAATTTCAAAAACGTGCACTGCAAAAAATGGTGAGTCAAATTGACTCTTTCCGCAACAGAAAATGGGACAATTAAAGTTTTCCGAGGCGGGTAATAACGGGGGTTGGGGTGGCGCTATTTTGAGTCCCAATCAATAGGAATCCATAATCGGATAGTCTCTAAACTCTAATTAGAGTCAGTAATGTCAATTATCCCTAATCATAGTGTATAAATGACTCCAGGATCAAAAAAGTTGAGTTAGAAACTTTAAGGCATACTTAGGTTTTGGAAGTAACATTCCAAGGTAAAAGCTTGCATTATCCATAAAGCTTTTAATGCAAGCCAAAAAACGTTTCAACGAATAGTTGCAATACTGGATATATATCAGTAACGAAGGGTGGCGGAGGGCGGGTTGAAAACAACAGTCCGTAACCGAATAACAGGGGGTACCCTAGAGACCAAATAAATATCAGTCCCCCTCTTATTCAGGTGACTACAATAATTAATTAATTAATTCATTCATTCATTTTTACGTGTCTGGAATGGAATTTAATTATTTTGCACAGTCAGGAATACAGTTAATATTTGTTATACGTAGTTTGAAATTAAATTTATTTTGGGATATTATTTTCTAACATATTTAGAGTTGAAATGGTTAAATTGTATTCTTTTTAGAAAATTATAAACGGATTTTAAGTATTTTAACGCGATTTAATTATCCATGTGTTCTGAGTACGTAGTTTGAAATACAAAATGTATTAATATTTCGATTATCAAAAAAAATTATTTCATTCAGATTTTCAACTTCATTTTTAAAATTCGGACTTTAAACATTAGTTTCAATCAATTTGTTCAACTACTGTATTATATATATTGATTTTTATTTTAATTTCAGAATCGTTTACTTTGGGTACAAAAAGAAACTTTTTGCGCTCGTGCTGAAGCCGGGATTTGCGGCAAAGAGCTTGAAAATCAGGTAAAAAATTTTAAATAGTCATTATTTTCTTAGACGATTAAACTATTTTTTAACTAAAAATTTTGGTTTCATATTTGCAAAACACCATTCACACGTGCCAGTTTTTGCATTAGAACTCGCAGCTGCAACTTACACGAAATACTGTGTGAAGAAATTCAAGCGGTTTGACACTGCGTTTACAGGTGCGAATTAAACTAAACAGCACGAATGTCAGTGAATAATTTGCAGTTGTAAGAACTTCAAAGTTGTTTGGTGACAAAACTTGTACGTACAAGTTGCGCGTGCAAGCTTTTGCTGCAAAATTTTGCACGTGTGAATAGGGCTTAAGAAGAAAAATCTTCGAGAGAAATGTTCTATATTGAGTAAAAAGCATCGGTTTTTTGTTGCGGATATTATTTATTAAAATCGTTTTCTGAATTTCAGCTGAAAGAATACGGCTACACATTGGGCCATGTGCCGGACTCACACGAATTCAGCACTCTTGGCGGCTGGATTTCAACGCGAGCCTCTGGGATGAAAAAGAACCGTTACGGTAATATCGAAGATGTGGTAAGTTACACTGTTCAAAACACTTTTAAATTTTAAAAGTAACAGCCTGTTTAATTTAATTTAATTTATAATTAAAGGTGTAATGCAGCATCCAGCCACGGCTATTTCCATCTACGGCTTTTAAAATCATAAATATAGAAATTTTGTTTTTAAACTGCAGTTTGTTCTTTAATAAGTTTGTGTTTCTTAATTAATTTAGTTGCTATAGTGGAAAATTGACAAAGTTAAAATTGCCCTTATGATACATTGAGTTAAAAACCGTATTTGGAAATGGGTTAAGTGCACAGTCGATGATGCCTTGTACCATACGGGACCTCAAGAGTTGCACACTCTAGTCATTATACACACTTGGTTATATTAAATATAAAGAAATTGTTTACACTCTATGTATGTAAATTATTGTTGCTCAATGTAATGGGTATACGGCCAAAGTTACTTTTTGGTCAATAAACGTTGACTAAACATATTCCTAAGCCTAAAGCCTAACCAAAAACATGTAGTCGAGAATGTAAGCTTACTTACCCATCAGAAACCGGGACAGCCCTAAAAAGTAAAATCCGGTCAGATGAAACCTGAATAAATGCAACATTTAGAGATCTTTTTTAGTATTTTTTACTTAAAATATTTCTATTTCGTTTGCATTTTTTTGTATTTTAGCTGTTACATGTTACTCTTGTGACGCCTCGTGGTGTTTTGGAAAAAAATAACGTGGTAAGTTGTTTATATCGACTGTTTGTGAATGAATCCGGCTTTGGGTTATTATTGAAAATTAGGCTTCGTATTGAAAAGTTAGCATAATTTTGGTAGTAATTTACTAAATGACTCAAAATTTAGATTAATTTTAACGTAACACATTAAGGATTGCGCTATACTTGTCATGCGGCGGGCGCCGTCCGTCATCCGTATGATGTCGTCCGTCACCATGCATTACTTTGTGTCACCCGACGGCGCGCCGTCCGTCACCCGTATGATGTCGTCCGTCACCATGCATTACTTTGTGTCACCCGACGGCGCGCCGTGCGTCACCCGTATGATGTCGTCCGTCACCATGCATTACTTTGTGTCACCCGACGGCGCGCCGTCCGTCACCCGTATGATGTCGTCCGTCACCATGCATTACTTTGTGTCACCCGACGGCGCGCCGTCCGTCACCCGTATGATGTCGTCCGTCACCATGCATTACTTTGTGTCACCCGACGGCGCGCCGTCCGTCACCCGTATGATGTCGTCCGTCACCATGCATTACTTTGTGTCACCCGTACGGCGCCGTCCGTCACCCGTATGATGTCGTCCGTCACCATGCATTACTTTGTGTCACCCGTACGGCGCCGTCCGTCATCTGTGCGGTATAGTACGCAAATAACTCACGTACGACACCGTGCAGTGACGGACGGTGACGCACAGTGCTGGATGGTGACGCACGGCGCCGTACGGGTGACGCACGGTGACGGACAGCACCGCACGCCAAATATAGCGCAACCCTAATAGGTATATACTGTAATTTGAAAAAAACATCCGGATTGTAATTATTTAAATGTCTACAGAACAAAGTCAATCTCAAAGACTTTTTAAATAAATAAAATTGTTACCTGATCACACTGCTATGGCGATTTAATTCAATTGTACATTTTTATTAAGTCCCTTCCATAGTTCAACTGAAAAGCATTATTCTACGATACAGACTATAGGATACGGCAAATGTTACTTTAAGGGGTGTAACAGTAGATTAAGCGTATTTATAAGCCTTAGCCTAAGCCTAAGCCTAGGAAAAAACATAATCTAGAATCTGAACCTACTCTTTTATGGACCCACCAGAAGCCTGGGCGCCCCTTAAAGTAACATGGGCCTAGGGTATAATCTACTGTTTATAGAGTACAAAAATACGTCTAGTTTGCTGGTAAACGCTTGTATACCTTGCACAATTTCCAACATGCTACATGTCTTTCATAAAATTGTTTTGGCCCAACTAAAATATTAGCTTGATCATGAGCCAATATTGACAGCTGCCATGAACCATTCTCACCACGAATTGTATTATTTTTCGCTCAATCCGGCCCAGGTTTTAAAATTACAATATACACTTCCATTAGTATATATGTATATATGTATATATAATGCTTTAATATGGCGTTACATTTCAGGCGCCGAGGGTTTCCGCAGGTCCAGACATCAATCAATTTGTACTCGGGTCAGAAGGAACACTTGGAGTTATAACTGAAGCGACGTTCAAAATTCAGAAACTCCCCGAATGCCAACGTTATGGATCAATTGTGTTTCCGTCCGTTGAAGATGGATTCAAATGTTTGCGAGAAGTCGCACGAAATGTAAGCTGAAAGAATTTCAAAAAAATCCGCTGAGCAGTGTGTTGAGTGTATAAATAAATAATTTTGCTCCGAGCATGGTGAGCTAGCTACCGTACTGGCGCTGACACTATTTACCCATAACTATTAGCTATGTATTTTTTAAAAAATTGTCTACTTTTTTAGAAATGTTATCCTGCATCAATACGTCTGGTTGATAACAACCAATTTATTATGGGTATGTTGACTTTTAATGGATAAATTTTCAGTTAGTATCTTTAACCATTTCACTCGTAGTTTACTGTAGAGCAACGAAATATAAATAATATACGCGCAATACGCACACTGTGAGCAGTGTTTAACATTTTAACATATATGAGCAGTGCAAAATCTCTACGAGCCGTGAACGCTCCTCGGGCTCGAGCGTCATGCTCCTATAGCTCTCAGTGGTTATCGTAAACGTCATATATTTGGGTGCGACCGGATCGCATTCAAATATCAGAACGTAGCTAACAGTTCTTCGTTTCGTGGCCTAAAGTTTCCAAAGGCTTTACGTAATAAAGGTTAACATCTCACGCCGATGAATTTTTAGCACCTACTTCACTATTCTACGTATTCAATGGCGGATCCACGGGGGGCCACCCCGGCCGTGCCCCCCACCCAACAGCATCTCGACAAAAATTATATTGGGACTCAAAATGGGGACCCCCCTTTTATTTTGGTCACTACAGTATGGGTTAAAAATAAGTTTATTACCTGTGAAATTTTGCCCCCCCCCATTCTGAGATCCTGGATCCGCCACTGGTTATATTCACGGGTAATATGTTGAATATCCAACCACCTCTTAGCTGTACGATTTAAGAATTTTAGTCAAACCGAATTAATAGTATATCATAGCTACAAAACGTGACTTTACCTGCTTCGGATATTATTTATTCTTTATTCATTCTTTATTGGTGAATAACGTACATATATATGTAAGTCGGACGAACAAGAGATAAAATTACACTGAATATTACAACCAATAACAATAGTTGACTGGCAAATATTTTTTCAATTTAAAGGACAAAGAATGAAACCCGCCGACAAAGAGTGGACTACCAGATTAAAGAAAAAGATAAATATGTTTTTGTTGACAAAACTGAGACGGTTCAAATTGTCAAAGATGTGCGCAATGTGTTTGGTTTTTGAAGGAAGCGAAGAGGTATAAATTTCTCAATTTTATTAATTATTATTACTATTTATAATGATTATTATTTTTATAATTATTATTATCAGTATTATTATTATTATTGTCAGTATTATTTTTATTATTATAATTAATTATTTTAATAAATATCATTTGAGTTGCTATAGTTATTAAGGTCGAATAAAGTTTCATACTTGTAACCGAACTCAGGAGTTTCCTATTAAGCATTTGAGTGCATCTGAATAATGATTATTGAAATATTTGCTAAATTTGAGCTGTAAGCTTTAAGTAGCACTTGTGTAAACTGATGGATAACTTTCGTACAGCACTATAAACATCAAAAATGTCAACGTAATCATCTTTGCTTACTGTCCGAAATCGACTTGTCAGTCAGCGGTCATCTTAAGCCAAGCTTCTACAACGATGGTTATTATTAATAATTCAATTAAATATTATTAATTATTTTATTAAATATTATTTAATTCTAAAGTAATACCATATTCAGCCTTTCACGAAACTGTTGCTGTTTGTGCGGTGGGGACTCGAACTCACTACCATAGTTTTTTATGTTATTAAATATTAGTAACAATTTAAATTTAAGAAAAAAATTTTACGTTAAAAGTTCAAACGGCTATTAAATCGGTACTGACACCAATTCATTGATATCAAGAACAGCGAAGTATAATTCTGAGGGAGATAAAAGATGCTTAAAAATTGTGAGAAAAATTTCAGACCCTTCTGTAAACGGTTAGTCCGCTAATGTAAACACTTTGTGGTCTCAAGTCGGACCAGCTTCGAGTTTACTGCCAATACAGTTTTGTATTTTATAGGAAACTGAAAGTCAAGCACGTTTGGTTTATGGAATTGCATCGCAGTGCAAGTGAGTGACAAGAGCGTGGGCACGAATTTCAAGGGTACACAAAGCATATTTATCCCAAGATATTTAGGAGTACAGAACAAAATATCCGTCCAGCATACTGAATTAATCACTGTTCCGGTAGTCATAGGGGACCCCAGAGGGGCTTGACCTCCGAAAAAATTTTCTATCCAGAAAAGGTTTCAACTTTGCTTTAGTCATCGAAAACCCTTGTATGCCCATCCTGAAAACTTTTTAGCCCCCATTTTAGCAATGTAAGCTCGCTCTTGGGCCTGTTAATAAGTCTCGTTTCACTGTCGCAAACATTTATTAAAAACCATAATCTGCTCTGAAACAATAATTTAGTTGTACGCCCATTGACAAAGCGGCCCATGTAAAGATCAGGGGCTGAACGTTTTTCTGTGCAACTACAATAGAGTATTAAGCTTACGCTTTAGACCATTTTTTTTGCTTAGGCTTCGGCTTAGGTATAAGCTCATTTTTACGCTTAGGCTAAAGCTAAGGCATAAGCTTATGGAATATGCTTATACTACTGTTACGTCACTGTTCTACACATTGGCCGACGACACAATCAATATACTTATAAAATTAATCCGTACCTGTTGAAAGTTTTAAAAATCAATTAAACTGTTGTACCTGACTATTATGTTATCGTAGGTTAGAAATGATGTAATTTCGTGCAATTAATTGCATAAAATCGCAATGTATATCCATTCAAAAATAGAATACGGTTAGCAAGAACCACCTTTAAATTAAGTTTGCCTGCGGTTGAAGTTGTTTGCTACAAGCAAAACATTGTATGTGTTTGAAAATTTTACATAAACAATAAAACGAGTATCAAAACAAAATTGAAATTATGGTTCCAATTCTGGTTCCGGACACAAAAATAAATTTTGATTCCAAATCCGATTCCGACTAAATTTCATTTTACGGTTGTACCCTGAAAATCATTGTAAGCAAGTGATAGACTTAGGGTTGCGCTATACTTGACGGTCCGTGTACGTACGAATTGAGCTTTTTTAGTTTCTGTTATATTAATGTTTTTTGTTTCTTATTTGCATTATTGTTTTAGTGGTGTTGATGCAGGTGCACAAAACGGAGGATATGGTTATTTTGTTACTTTCACCATAGCCTACCTCAGGGTAAACCTATTCTTGTGTTAACATGTATTGTAACTAAAAAACGTTGCGGTGATTGTACGCTTTAT
Source organism: Enoplolaimus lenunculus (assembly GCA_030248215.1). Taxonomy (NCBI): domain Eukaryota; kingdom Metazoa; phylum Nematoda; class Enoplea; order Enoplida; family Thoracostomopsidae; genus Enoplolaimus; species Enoplolaimus lenunculus. The sequence continues at coordinate 35,576 of JASANG010000964.1, forward strand.
CTTAAACCAGTCGGTGTAGAAATTTGCTGTATGTGTTTGGAAAATCAGCCCGTGTTTAGGGGCCTGACTGCCAAACGTGAATCTTGAGCTAAGCCTAATCCGAAGCGTCAGCATAAAGTTTCCGAGTCTAAGTCTCAGAGTCGCCTTGTTTCATAATGGTCCGGCCCGTATGGTAATCATGGACCGTACAACCTGGCAGCTCCTGTGTAAAAAGTCTTCCAGACGAAAACATACTGCTTAAAATAGCATTAGCTTAGTAAGGTTTGCTGTTTTTGATGACGTCAGAAAGTTTAACCCCTTCTCAGATTAAGTTAACGCAGTATATATACGGTAAATATTATATATCGCACCGTGTTTATCAATTGCCACATGTATACATAGTACTAAATCATCACAAGACGTGAGAGCCCCCTCGGGCTCCGAGCGTCAAGCTCCTATAGCTGAGTGGTGATGGTATACGCCTCCCACTCCAGTCACTGGAGTTCGAATCCGAGCATAAAAGTAGGTCTCAGGGGAAATAGAAAATATTAATGTGAGACAGGATTAAACTAACTTGATTTAAGCTTAAGCTACTCCAGCAACATTAAACTAACGTTTTAGATTAACCAAACTAACAAGTTGGTCTGCACTTAAACACGTTTAAAATTTTACCACTTTTAGTTTAAGCTAAACTTAATTAATTGTTAGATGCACTTAACTTCTGGGCTGCACTTGTTATTAAACCCAAAAATAAGTTTAACTTAAACTCGTGTTAAACTTAAAATATATTAGCCTAAGCTAAACTTACAATTTCCATTTAGTTAGTCCGTCCTGTCAATTAAGTTTTACTTAAACTATTGTTCAAGTTTTGTTAAGCTATAATTTAAGTTTGAAGTTTTTAGAGTATATTAAGTTGAAACCTAAAGTCTAAATGAAACCCTGATGAGAGTATTGTCATATTGAAAATTTGGGATTTTGTTTTTTATTTCAGGATTTAATGTTGGATTTTTTAGTACTTGGTGAATCGTTTGAAACCTCTGTACCTTGGATGAGGTAAGTTATCTATAGTTTAAACTCACCTTGCAATTGAAATATAAAATTTTGTGGGCAGTTCTTGTTGAGAAATTGTGGGCTGTTAAACATTTGGCTACGGGGGGCATATTCGCTGGACAATATGATGTGATGGGCGTAGACTTTAATCGCCTCCGGATACAGCTAAATTTTTTCCTCCGTCGTACCAATTCTAAGGGCGATGCTATACTTTTCGACTATTTTAATGCCGTACGGTAGGTTCCGGCGACGTCCAGTGTCCTTCCGGTGCCATTTCGGTGTCGTCCTGATCGGCACCCCAGGAAATATTTGAAAAATTCTTAGACGTTTATACACACCTTTTTATGCTTTTAGTGTGCTGGACTTGTGCAAAAAAGTGGAAGAATATTTTCAACATACACAAAGGATTCACAATATACCATTTCCATTGTTTTTCTCGTATCGGTACTGTGTTTTTACATTTTGTTCGTTTTTATATAAACTAGTCTGTCAGCTTTGCGCAATGCGCAACAGTTAGCGAAAGCACAAAAATTTCTCTTGCAAATTTTCTTGTCATAGAACAATCACGTGTATTTCGTAAGCAATTGTTGTAAATAAAGTAATACTGGAAAGCTGCCCAAAATACGTATGTGTGGCGTTCCAGCTTTAATATACAGATAAAGCTGGAACGCGTGCCAAACGTAATCAAAATGATAGAAAAGCTTAGTTTATGCGACGACATAAAAAATTAAGTATATCGCGTTTAAGACCCTAGAATAGCTAATATAGTAGAAAAACGTATAAATAATTTAAAAATTTACGGTCCTCAAGTCTACCTGGTGTACGCATGATATTGTGGAAGTTGCCTATGTCAGATATATTATCGTGATACGCACATTGATGAACTATAGTGCTTTCAATACGAAATGTGAAAATTTGCAACTTTGCTATCCTAAGCAGTCATATATGATATATTTTAAATAGGTGACTTAAAATTCAGATATTTTCACTGTTTACTACTGTACGTTGGTTAAATTTTTTCTTTTTATATTTCAGAATCACACAAATTTATGAACACGGCGCTTGCGTTTATTTTTATTTTGGTTTCAATCAACGAGGCGTGGAAGATCCGCTGGCAGTTTATCATAAAATTATGGTGAGTCGAATTTTGAGTTGTGTATTTTTCGTGTTGTTTGCAAACGGACGTCAAAAAATATCGAAACAAGAATGAAGCAACGTCTCAAATTCAAACAGAAATATTTTCATATTTAAGTTAACAAAGTCAGCCGGCTTTGCGCAATGAGCAAAAGTTAACGAACGCACAACAACCTTCATGTAAATTATCTTTTTATAGAACAACCACATTTGTGTTCTGAGAATATATTGTAAACAAAGTAATGCTGGAAAGTTGCCCAAATTCGTATGAGAGGCGTTCCAGCTTTAATAATATAGAGAGATAACTGTAATTGTTTATTGTGTTGTGCTTAGTGTAGTGACTCGAATAACCCAGGGACTGATTTTTTTCATAAGACGGAACCCTTTTATATTCGGTTACAGAGTGTTATGTATGTTTTAAATCACAAACTGTTATTTGCCCACGCCGCAATTTCTCTTACGCAAATGTCCTTCAAATGGCATCTCCAGAGGGTACCCCCCTTATTATTCGGTTACGGACTGTTATTTATTTTAAACCCGCGTTCCAACACCATTCGTCACTGATATATATCCGGTACACCAATTATCCGTTGAATTAAACGTTCATTTATCCTGTGTAAATAACCTGAGCGATCATGCAAAGTTATACTTAGGAATGTTTTTTCAAAATTTAAGTACACTTTAAAGATTCGAACTCAATTTTATTTGGTTCTGGAGTCATTTATGCACTACGATTAGGCATAACTGACCTTCATGGACTCTAATTAGGATTAAGGAACTTTATCCGCTTACGGACTCTTATTAGAAATACGGACTCCTATCGATTGATACTCAAAATGGGGACCCACCGTCTTATTACCCCAAACCCTCTTATTCGGGTCACTACAGTAGTTATGCTGATTAATATCTATCGCTAACTAGTATTTGTTGCTACACACAATTGAGAATACTGGACCAGTGGCTGATCCGAAAATTGCTGACGGGAGACGGGCTGGAAAAAGTTTTGAAGAAACGCAATTTTTACTGTTTGCAATATATGTGCCATCAACCAAAAAAGTAGAAACTTTACCATATTATCATAAATATTTTCTGACCGGATGGCGTACGCCCTACCCGCACCCGCTTCTGGATCCAAGTCTATCTTTTTTAGCTTTATTTTGTCAAATATTGCATTAACTGTTTTAAGGATGATGCTCGAGCTATTATTATTGCCAACGGTGGATCAATATCACATCATCATGGAGGTGAGTGAATTAAAATTAAACATCTATTTTATACAAAAACAATCGACCAATGTTACTTTCAAGGACGTAACATAAGATTATTAAGCGTATACCTAAGGCCTAGTCCTAAAAGCCTAAGTGTCGAAAACAATGTATGCCTAAGCCAAAGCATAAGCAAAAATTGTCTAGAATTTAAGCCTAGGTACTCTTTTACAGACCCACCAGAAACCAGGACGGCCGTAAAAGTTACATGGGTCAAAAATCTATAACAATCTTTAAATATTTTAAGTAAAAATGGTAAAAGCTAAGACCTGCGACCAAATATTTAGAATTGACAGAATACGGTTAACAATAACCTGAAATATTGGAATTCGTTGGACTTTGACTGTGATGTAATGCTTAAATTTGGAAAGTAAATTTTTAAAATTGAAAAATTCAATGAAAAGGATTTAAAAGCAAGTACTAAAACTAGAGCGAAGATTTTTGGAATTTGTAATAAGTTTTCAAATTAGCGTTAAACATTGGATTTTAGTAGTCCCACGGCGTTTGTTTTACTTTAGCAAATTTAACGCTTATTCTAAACAACACAGCGCATTTCCAATTACTGACCGACAGATGATTCAATTTAAATTGTAAACACAATTACAATTACAGATTTTGAATTTTTAAGGCTTTGTCGTTTGTATTTATAAATTACGAAAAATACAAATTTTAACCATGGTTAAATCAACGCTATAAAAGAATCACAGATATATATGCTACAGTCACAATTCATTTATTCCTAACTGAGCGAATTTGGTCATGCCTTATAGAGCTCTGTTTTTCTTGCATGGGGGGCCCATGTCAGGGCGGAACGTTCGTCTGCGGGACTGCGTTAGTGGGAGCATTAACCGATTTTGTGCTTAGGCTTAGGTTTAGGTATTCTATACATTAGACCTTACAAGAAACAATATAACTTTTGTCAAAAACTTAAAGTCAGCCTTGAGTCAGTGAAATTGATAAGGCAACTGACTAAACTTTAAAACAGATTTGTTTTGATAATTACAGGTTAAAAGATTAAATTAAATTTTTGGAATGTTTTTCAATTGTAACTAAACTGTAATTTTGGTATTAAAATAAAAAATGATATCTTTCTGATATTGACTGGGATTCTCAAATCTTAGCTAAGTTTACGTTTTGCTTATATAATACGTTTTCACTTAAATCGTTGACTTATGTAAATAGTGAAGTTTTGGGACAAAAAAACAAAGAATTACAAATTATTGCACAGTTATAACATAATCAAGCTTTAGATTTGCTTTATAGTAACGTGGTTCTCAGAGTCTACACTGCAAAAAACGGTGAGTCAAATTGACTCTCTCTGAAACAGGCTCTACGGGACTACACCAAAACTGAGTCATATTATAGTCCTCCACAGTCAAGTTTGTGTCATTGAGTCGCGCGTTTGACTCTGGCGGAGTCGAATTTGGCTCAGTTTGTGTAGTCCCGTAAAGCCTATTTCGGAAGAGTCAGTCTGACTTACCATTTTTGCAGTGTACAATAATCTCAGTTGAACCAACGATAATATGGCACAACTGTTGGTCTGTAATTCATTACATTTGAAGAGTGACTTAACAAATTACGTAACTTTGGCTGGGTTTACGAAATCTTCACTTAAGTATTTACTTAAGTTATACTTAAGTAATTACTTAAGTTGACGACTTAAGTAAAAACTTAAGTTTCGAGCAAAATCAAATAAACGCCAAATATCAGCCATTGACATAACAAAAAAGTAATAGTGTGCTTTATATTAAGAAGGCACCATGAGTTTACAATTTCAATTTGCCTAAGGTTAGATGCCTGAATGGTAAATTTGTAATCTGTCAAACATAGTCAGCGACTTAAGTATTTACTTAACTTAAGTACACTTTGAAAAACGACAAAATCGTTAAGTAATTACTTAGCACGTACTTAAGTACTAAAGTCATACTTAAGTAGGGTTTCGGAAACTCAGCATTTGTATTCTTTCAGAAACGTCAAATGGTTTAAAGTAATTGATAAGCAAATATTTAAGTATGAAGTTGTACTTAAGTCGGAGCCAACATTCTGAAATGTGTGCAGCGCCCATCATTAGTTGGTAATAGGTCTTGTAACTTTCAGACCAGTGAATACTGAGGCTTAAAATTCAGCACATTTTTCGCATATGATTTGTTCCTGTACCAATTTTGAGTGCAACAACTGCAGTAGTTAGTGAGTTCGAAAGCCTATTACTAACTGACGTTAGTTGCTATATTGATTTGAGAGTATGGGCTAGGGTTTCCGACACCCAGCCGCTGTCAATCAATAATTTTGATTTCAGTTGGAAAAGCTCGAAAGAAATGGTTCCCAGGGCACGTCGGTGAAGTCGGGCTTGGCGTTCTCCGGGCGGTAAAGAACGAACTCGACCCGGACAATATTTTCGCGTGCGGCAATTTGTACACAGTTTCTAAACTTTAAGAAATGAATGTGTTAATATTCAAAAATGATTATATTTATAATTGTAAATATATAATGTATAATACATTAATTATTGTGTAATTTTAAATAAATCATTTCAAATTTTGTAAAGACATTTCATATTAACATATTCTAAGCTGGCGAAATTGGGCTTGGCGTTGTCCGAGCGATGAAGAACGAACTCGACCCGGACAATATTTTCGCGTGCGGCAATTTGTACACAGTTTCTAAACTCTAAAGATTAAATATTATATTTAAATGAAATAAATTTTGCGATGATATCAGAAAATATAGTATATTCAACGTTGAATTGAACGGAAAGAAAACCAAATTAAAGTCCTCGAGCAGGCATCAAATGTATAAAGGCCAAATAGTTTTCCAAGGGGCTGAGCCCCCTGCCCCCCCCCGGCTTGGCTAGCAGCTTATTGTTCGCGTGCAGTATTATACTTCTATGATGTTGCCAGCCGGTAGGCCCATGCAATGATTATGATCAGGGTGTGTTCCTGCGGGACTGCCATAGAGTAAGCTTAAGCTTTAGACTTATTTTTTTGTTCAGGCTTAGGTGTAAGCATGCTCATACGCGTATAGGCTAACGCTTAGGGTTAAGTATAGGAATATGCTTGTACAATTACTCCCACGGTCCTGTTCTAAACATTAGAGAAATGGCATTTTGGTAGTAATTGGCTAAAATTTTGCAGCGAATTTGTTATTGAACTTGACTTGAAAAATCGTTTATTTATAGCTTACAGAGTTATGCATGACATTACTACACTGCAAAAAATGGTGAGTCAAATTGATTCTCTCTGAAATAGGCTTTTGAGAACGCACAAACTGAGTCAAATTGATTCTCTCTGAAATAGGCTTTTGAGAACGCACAAACTGAGTCAAATTCGACTCCGCCAGAGTCAAATTTGACTCGCTGTTTTTTACTGTGTATTAAATTCAGTCATAATTTTCGGTTCGTTTCACCACCATGCATAATATATACTCCGAAATAAATTTGCGTATACCAGGTAACTTTTTAGTCGCACGAACGAAATAACATTTGTACTAAAATATTAATTGAAACATACGGCAAAATGTGTCAAACGTTTTAATGAAATCGTTTTAGAATTGAATTTTTCTAAAACAAATTAGACAAAACAGCCACACCTATTTCCTGAGCTAAGCAGAACATTGAGAAATCGATAATTTTTCGATAAAAAAACTCGAGAGCGAAGCGAACGAGAAACCAACCGTAATTTTAGTACTAAATACCTGAAACAGGTCATTACACATATATGTGTATGTATGTATGTATGTATATATTATGGTTTTTCTAGTTTTCTCACAAAACATACAAATAGCAATTTTAATTTTTAAGTTAATATTTTTAAAATCCACAGTTAAATGTAAGAAAACTAGCCGCCAACACAGCGGGTATATCGGGTATATTCCCAAAACCTAAAAAAATTATTGCATTGGTTAGAAAAATGTGGACGGCTTAAGGTACCAGCTGTTATTGGTATCTCTCGCCCATAAGTCTTCGGTCGTAATAATCATTCTTTTTGACGTTATACCCATCCGAAACCAAATACGAACTGTGTTGCATGAGGTGCGAAGCGAAACGTTTATTTTCTTTAAGTAGTGTTTCAAGCAATATATGTGTGTTAAAATTGACAAAAATTGTATATCTTTTATTTCAAAACAATAACTTTAACTGACTAAAATGTAAACTTTATTTTATTTTAAATTTTTTCGTACAAAAAATATGGACGTTTTTCCGATTTGTTAAACTCAAGTCGCATCTGGATGCTGAGGATTGAACTTTTTTGGTATATGTTTACTTTTAGGGCCGTCCTGGTTTCTGGCGGGTCTGTAAAAGAGTACGCTTTCATTCTAGACTACATTTTTACTTAGGCTTAGGCTATAAGTATACTATTGCAACGCTTAGACTTTGAGGCTTAGGCCGTACGGGCCAAAGTAAAGAACAGGGGCGGAACAGTATTATAAGCATATTCTTATGCCTAAGCCTAAGCGTAAACCTAAGCGTAAGTATGAGCATATTTCTACGCCTAAGTGTAAGCCTAAGTCGAAGTCAAGCAAAAAAATTAATTTAAAGCTTAATCTTACTCTTCTAGTCCGACAGAAAAACGTTCCGCCCCTGATCTTTACATGGGCAGGAATACGCTTATTCTACTGTTAATACTACCCTAAAGCTAACATCGGCCGATCATTTACACGTGTTGCAATATAAAACCGTGTATTTGGTTTGCATTGCATATATACAATATGAAGTAGTTGGCAAACAAACTTTGCGATTATCTATTGAAATTTTGGACGCATAAATTCTCCAAGAAATTAATATTTGACTATTACACTTTTATGATGTTTTGTTTCTAAAGAGACCATTTTTGACCTACCATTTGAAAACTTAAACTTAAATTATAGCTTAACTAAACTTAAATGTGAACTTAAGTAAAAGTTAAATGGCTCGACGGATAAACTAAACTATAATTTTAAGCTTAATTTAAACTAACATATTTTTAAGTTTACGGCGAGCTTAAGCTGAACTTATTTTTGATTTAAAAGATATGAAAGCTGCTCAGAATCTCAGAAACTGTGGCCAGATTCGCTTAAGCATAAATCGAGTTAGTTTAAGCTTTTAAAGAGTACCGATGTGCTGCTCGTTCAGATCAACCATTTTCAACATAGAGTATGTATACAGTTAAGAGCAACATTAAGCTAACCGTCAACGTGAATGTACTGGGCAATGTTTTACAATTACGCGTATGTGTAGTACCAAATCTCCATAAGACGTAAGGCACCCTGTGACGTTCGAGAAATGTGGTAAATTTCAGGATAACGTTTATTACTAAAATGTCTTAAATTGTGAAAAATTAAAAACTTATATTTTTGGTAAAACTACCCACAGATGGTTATGACAGAAAATAACAGTCCAATCCTTGATAAAAATTGGCTAGAAAATGTTGTCGCACCAGACGATTTGGAGTCTAGTACTAACTCGAATACAGCTGAATCGCCGACTTATGGAAGTGTGAGGTAAAACTTCGTGACATTATTCTCAAATGTGTATAGCACCTATCACCAGGAGACCCAGGTCTATATTCTCGAATGGGCCAATGTAAAGATCAGGGGCGGAACAGTATTATAAGCATATCCCTAAGCCTAAGCTCAGACTAAGCCTAAGACAAGCAAAAAATTAGTCTAAAGCTTAAGCTTTTACTCTTTTCTAGTCTACAGAAAAACGTTTCGCTCCTAATCTTTACATGAGCCGATTTGCCAATGTGACTTAAGTCCTAAAATTACATAAAACCAGTAGTCAATTTGTAGTCATGCTTAAGCAACTCAGCCGCTGTTATATTTTGGTTAATTTTCTATCGTACATATTTCATTTTAGAGATGATTTGATGAAACCAAACGGATGGGGTTACAAAAAATCAGGATTCTATCTTGACAGAGATTACGTTGTTAAGTTTTTCGGTGAAAGGTAATGCTCTTGTCCAGCCCAATCAGGATGGCGCTATGCCATTTAATTCTTGGGACATGGAATGTTCTGGATCCATTTTTTGTGGTTGCACTAGCTGGGACGCCTGTCGTTTTAATAATTTGGGCCAATGTAAAGAACAAGGGCGGAACAGTATTATAAGCATATTCCAAAGAATAAGCCTAAGCTTAATAGCCTAAGCGTAAAACAGCATATTCAGCGTATGCCAAAGCGAAAGCCTAAGCCAAGCAACAAAATTAGCCTAAAGCTTAAGCTTACTCTATTGCAGTCGACAGAAAAACGGTCCGCCCCTGATCTTTACGTGAGCCATAATTTGGTAGAGCCGAGATTCGTCTAACGGTCGTTGTAATTCTGTTTCCGGGTACACGTGAACGAACGCAGTTTAAAATTTTTTAAGTAAGTTTAAGCCTAGAAGTTTAGGCAAATGCTTAAACCAAATCTTAATCTAAGGCCGAAGCGTACGTCATAGGAAGACCGAACATAACGGCTCGCCGCAAAAAGTATCTACTACTGAATTTACTGGTCCGGTTTGCTTACAGACATTACCACAAGAAAAGTTACCTGGGTAACTCGTATTATCGCACAGTATACATTGCCATCCTTTTAACAATTTGGGCCCATGTAAAGATTAAGGAGCGGAACGTTTTTCCGCCGGACTAGAAAAGAGTAAACTTAAACTTTAGACTAAGTTTTTGCTTGGTTAGGCTTTTTTTAGGCTTAGGCTTAGGAATGTACTCATTCTTACACTTAGGCTTAGGCTAAGGCTTAGAAATATGCTTATAATACTGTTTCGCCCCTGTTCTGTACATTGGCCACAATTTCGTACAGTACCCTTACAGATATGAAGATATCAATGGAATGGAATACCCCGAGTTACGGCCTCACTTAGAACAAGTATGCGGTGCGCAAGTGAAATATTGGAGCCCAGCGAAGGTAAAGTTTTCGAAATTTTATTTGAACCAAAAAAACTTGAAACGAAAAAATATGTCAGCAAATACCAGCGGCAGATTTAATTGTCGTTTTTAATACACGAAAAGATAGTAAAAATTGAAAACTGTCCATTTAACCGTTTCTCACATGAACATTTTCTATTTCGTCTGAAATCTAATTTCAAGTTACGAGTCAAACCACGACGTCGGAAACGGTAGGCGTTTATTATCAACGCTCAGGTATATCAGGTTGACCCGTGAGCCCAAGGGGGCTTTTATGTCTTCTTGAGACTTTGCACTGTTTATGCACTTAGCCGCCCATGTAGAGATCAGGGGCAGAATGGTTTTCTATGGGACTGCAATAGAGTAATCCTGAACTTTAGACTATGTTTTTTGCTAGGCTTAGGCTTAGGCTTAGGCTTAGGCTTAGGAATATGCTTATAATACTTTTCTGCCTGTTCTTTACGTTGGCAACACTTAGCAATAGCAATACACTGTGCGTTGTGCTTTTTAGTTCAATTAAAACACATTGCGCTGAGTTGCTCATAGTCAAGTCTATATGAGAATGGGTTAAGTTCTGCTGCAACTTTAAATGCATGACAAGGCATATTTTTACGAATTGTGCCGGAAGTTCGGTAACTAACGCAGCGCTTTTGTGCTAGAATATACGTGACAAAATTCATAATATCTGCTAGCAACTACGGTTTTGAAACAACGGGTAATGTTCGTACTACTGGTGTAAGTCAAGTTGTTTAGTGAAAATTTTAGGTGGGTGATTTTTACTCGCACTTTGAAATTTTTTCCTTGCGGGTATACCCGTATCAAAATTTTCCTGCCCGGTCCGCGTTTACCCGTGGGTACCCGCGAGTAGCTCGCAGCGCTGATGTGTACCCAACGTATACTTCGAGCTGAAAGTTTGTATCAAACATATAACTTGAAGACAGGATTTTGATTTTGCTAACTTTCAAATTTTAAATTTGTAAACAGGGTCGCTTGACGCTATTTGATATCAGCCTTTCAAATAAAGGTCCATGTAAAGATTATGGGCGGTACGTTTTTCTGTGGGACTACAACAGAGTAAGCTTAAACTTTAGACTAATTTTTTGTTTGGCTTAGGCTTAGGCTTAGGTTTAGGAATATGTACATTCTTACGTTTAGGTTTAGGGTTGGGCTTAGGCTTAAGAATATGCTTATAATACTGTTCCGCCCCTGTTCTTTACATTGGCCCAAATTAAAAGGAGATAAACTAAATTAAAAAGCATAGAACTAAGCTTAAAATATTCAAAATACAAACCATTTTGAACGTTTTAGCCGAAGCTTGATTTGAGTCATTTGAAAGTTCAGGTGAAAAACGAAAAGTTAATTCAATGCTTAGATGCAGCTAATATTGAATATTCGACTGATTTGGCAAGATGCTATGCACGATCTCATAGTAAGTTTAAAATATAGTTTGAAAAAATTTAAATTTAACAAAAAGCGTTGCTTTTGAAGTTTTTTTTCAAAAATCAGTATTTTTGAAATTTTGAATTGAAAATAAAATAAAACCTTCAACTTTCAATAGCTGTCTATGAAACAACAGGTTGCAGCCAACTTTGTAAGTTTCAGGAATTTGTTTACAGTTAGGCTTAGTCTTAATAGGCGTTTTATTCTCGTTTTTAAATTTTATATTTAATCTTTTTCAATAAAAAAATTAATTTTCACAATAAAACTTTTTTATGAAATTTATTTTCTAGGCTTTTGGTTCTTACTTTGCCTAAATTAGCGTGTAATGTTATGTACCAGTGCTTGTATTCTCAAATATGTGCGTCTCTCATCAACAGTTGGTGATACGTCTTCTAATTTTTGACCAACTCAATATTGACGTTTGAAATTCGGTTCATTATTAGTATTTGATTTACGTTACTTTTGTTCCAATTGTGATATCCACAATTGCCAGAGTTTGTCAGGTTATAAAAAGTATCCCTAACTGGTTATAGCTGCTATATACATTTGCGAATATCAATTTGTTGGGCGGATTACCCGTCAAAGTCCACTTCATGACGAGTTTATTACCTGGTAGAAATGGGTTAAACCAACCTTTAAACAAGTTCGATTTCAACCGTCGTTCAAATTGCTACTCAAAGTAAGGGTCGAGCAAATTTTCTATTTATATTTCAGGTTCAAGTCTTAGCGATATTTACATTGTTCGCCACGGAGCATTGCAACGTTGTGTTGACATTATTGTTTGGCCAAGTAAGTAACCGCATAGCGACGGCTCAAAAGCCAGCCGGTTTTCTAGGATGGAGATTATAATCGGTCGTCGGGTGCCGTCCAGCGCCGTATGGAACCGGTATTTAAGGGTGGAGGTTATAATCGTCGTCGGGTGCCGTCCAGCGCCGTATGGAACCGGTATTTAAGGGTGGAGGTTATAATCGTCGTCGTGTGCCGTCCAGCGCCGTATGGAACCGGTATTTAAGGGTGGAGGTTATAATCGTCGTCGTGTGCCGTCCAGCGCCGTATGGAACCGGTATTTAAGGGTGGAGGTTATAATCGTCGTCGTGTGCCGTCCAGCGCCGTATGGAACCGGTATTTAAGGGTGGAGGTTATAATCGTCGTCGTGTGCCGTCCAGCGCTGCATGGAGCCGGTATTCAAGGGTGGAGTTTATAATCGTCGTCGTGTGCCGTTCAGCGCCGTATGGAACCGGTATTCAAGGGTGGAGTTTATAATCGTCGTCGTGTGCCGTCCAGCGCCGTATGGAACCGGTATTCAAGGGTGGAGGTTATAATCGTCGTCGTGTGCCGTCCAGCGCCGTATGGAACCGGTATTTAAGGGTGGAGGTTATAATCGTTGTCGTGTGCCGTTCAGCGCCGTATGGAACCGGTATTCAAGGGTGGAGTTTACAATCGTCGTCGTGTGCCGTCCAGCGCCGTATGGAACCGGTATTCAAGGGTGGAGTTTATAATCGTCGTCGTGTGCCGTTCAGCGCCGTATGGAACCGGTATTCAAGGGTGGAGTTTACAATCGTCGTCGTGTGCCGTCCAGCGCCGTATGGAACCGGTATTCAAGGGTGGAGTTTATAATCGTCGTCGTGTGCCGTCCAGCGCCGTATGGAACCGGTATTCAAGGGTGGAGTTTACAATCGTCGTCGTGTGCCGTCCAGCGCCGCGTGGAGCCGCAAATCAAAACATTATTTTACACACAGGGGTCGTCCGGCGACGTCCAGTGAAATTCGCACACGAGTTATTCACGGAACCGGTGGTTTGATTCGAAATGTTCTCGGTTATTTATTGGTTGGTTGCTACTGAGCTTATATGAGATAATCCGTTTCACCAAAGGTCCACTATGTTTGGTAAACAATAGTAATTTCCCTTATTTCTCGTGGCACAAAATGTATCAGCCTGTGGTTTTGTTAATTTTGATCGGTCTACCGCCTTTGTCTACTTGGAACGCCGCTAAGGAACTTGATGTTTCATAATTTTTAAATTTGAAAAAATTTAGTGCATTTTAATTTTAAATTTAACTAAGAAATATATTCTAAAAAAATCATTGGTTTGCTGTTTTTCAGGACAACATGACGATGTCGTTGACATAGTAAAAATGGCTTCAGAATTAAAATGTGTCATTATTCCGATTGGTGGTAAGTGTAATCACGTGAGACATGCTTGTCCTAGTGCATATGCAATAAATCCAATGTACATTGTGCTGTATGCTTGCTGGCAGCATACGGTCGACACATATAATCGACAAAAAATGCAGTTGGAGAGGCGGGCTAGAGTGTTCGCTTAAGGATCCGTAGGCTAAGAGTTCGATCCCCGCTCTGTAGGCGCGCTTTTCTAGCTGCTTGGTAGAAAGGTCTGATGTCCCTCAGGTCCAACCTAGACTGACAATATAAGTATGAAGAGTTCATTAAACTACAGTATGACACTTGCGTTGTTCAGTGATTAATTTTCTATATTGCATCGCGTTTTACCTATTCTGCCAATACCGGATTTCCATACCGAAACCGGAATTCCGGTTGTACCCTGTACTACCAGTTTTTCCACCAAGGAGGGGTGTGTGGCACATTTTTGAATTTTAACCCAGTTCAATTGCAACTATTCTGAACATTTCAAGATCTGGTTTTTGATCGAAACCATTTTAGGCAACACCAACGTTACCGATGCAACTTCTGTGCCAGAAAACGAAACCAGATGTATCATATCAGTAGATATGGAAAAAATGGTAAGTCCTAACATGTGTACAGTAATCAACTTGCAATTGGACAGTTGGTAACGGTAAGAGTGGATAATCACTCTTCCTAAGAGTGTGCAACTACTGGAGTTCTACATGGAACAAAATACACCAGAGCGCGTGCGTTGTGTTTTAGTTCTGCCCCCTCAATTGGAGGGTAGTCACCACTTAAAGCACATACGTCAGAGTAAAAATACAATCGAAAAAATATAATCGAAGCCACTTTAGCTAAAAATTAAAATATTAGTGCCACGTACCCCCTAATACGGATGTATGGCCAAAAACGCAACATGCACTGGGCAGTGTTATGGCCCTAAAAGTAACATTGCTCAATTTGTTTATTCAAACTATACGGGCCCAAATTTTTCAAGTTGGAAAACAGCAAAATGACTACAGATTTAAACCTAAATTTTCGTTTAACTTTTACGAATTTATACTTTGGTTTGATATTTCAGAATCGATTGCTGTGGGTTCAAAAAGAAACGTTATGCGCGCGAGCGGAAGCAGGAATATCAGGAAAACAACTAGAAGATCAGGTAAATATTGGTAGTTTCGAGTCAACTCGACAGTGGTTTAGATTTTGGGTCCACGGACGACTATACGCAATAGGCACCTTACTATTTTAATATGACCAAAAATTTCTAACGGGGCGCGGGCGCGCCCCACATTTCCTTTGGATTCGCTAGCGCATGATGCTATAGCAAATATTGCAAGCACATTGAAGCCTAAGCCAAGCAAAAAATTAGGCTAAAGCTTAAGCTTTTACTCTATTGTAGTCTCACAGAAAAACGTTCCGCCCCTGATCTGTACATGGGCGCCACTTTGACTTAGTATATAATGAGTTTCTTGTTTTGAAAGCTGAAACAACAGGGATACACGTTGGGTCATGAGCCGGATTCTCATGAATTCAGCACACTTGGTGGATGGATTTCAACACGAGCGTCTGGGATGAAAAAGAATCGATATGGAAATATTGAAGATGTCGTAAGTTTTGCGGTTTGAACGCTGAAACATGTTTTTTGACTTGTTTTAAGTTATAGTCCCTACAGTTCCACATCTATCTTTAGTAATTTTCAGTACATATAATTCTAAAATTTTTCGCATCAAGGAAAAATATTTTCACATGAAGGAAGGCGTATAAGATGTTGAAAACGGAGTTACAAATGAAATCCAACACATAAACTGCAACATTTCATTACTCCTAATCAAGAGTGGATGATTACGCTATGACAAGAGTGTGCAACTGGTTAGATTCTGTGTAAAAAAGAATGTACCCAGCATGCGTTTACATTTTGAACCTGCCCCTCATATTTAGGGGGTACGTTACAGTAATATTTTGAATTTTAGCTGAAGGCGCTTCAATTATGTTCTGAACTCCTATGTTTGCTACGTGGCTTAAGTGGTGGCTACCTCCAATTAAGGGGTGGGATCGGGCAAAAATGCATCGCGTGCTGGTACATTTTGTACCATGTATATAACCCCAGTAGTTGCTCACTCTGGTCGAAAAGAGATTATCCACTTTTGCTATTATCGATTTTGCATCGAAACTCATTCCTAAGCCAGTATTTTCAAATGTGTGTAGCACATATTACAAGTTGGTAATAGGGCTTGTAACTTTCGAACCAGCGAATGATGACGCATAAAATTCAGCACTTTTGTTACATTTGATTTGCTCTACTTCTGTGCAAATTTTGACATCTTCAAATTCCAGCAGTTCGTTACTTTGAAAACCTATTATTAACTGGTTATAGGTGATATATGCATTTGAGAATATGGGCTCTAAATTAAGTTCATAGTACAAGCAGAAAATAAAGTGTCTCCGAAATGGCTATGAACATAAATAGCAATAAGTTTCACTTTGCAATTCAGTAATTTAACATGTGATATGTGCAAAACAAGATTAGGTTGATTTGACAGTTAGAGTTTTCAGACTAAATGGTTAGGCTTATGATTAGACTTTAATGTTCCAGACAAGTTTCATTTGTCGTAGACCATTCTGCTATTCACGCCAGTTACTAATTCACCTTTGCCAATTTGTTATTTTATGTACCAGCAGTTCGGCGAAGGCTAAACTGGAATGAAACTTATAAACCAATCAAATTTAATTATTTAATTAAACACAATCCCGATAGCCAATCAGCGTTGAGTATACATCACTATTGTTCAGCTAGATCTCACAATAGCTATTCGTCCTGTGCCAAACTGTAATTTGCTCATAATAGCGAATTGACCTTGGCCAACTAGTAAGTCAGAGTAGCAGATTAGCGTATGACATATATATGAACGTAAAGTGTTATTTTTCAGTTCTTTGTAATATTTCAGCTACTGCACGTTACTCTTGTCACACCTCGTGGAATTCTTGAGAAAAGCAGTTTGGTAATATTTAAATACGTTTCTAACGTTTCATAAGGAACACTTACGTTGGATTGCATAAAATATAATAGTGAAAGATGTCTCATGAGCGAACTAAGCTACAATCCGAACAGAAATTCTAAAATAAAGTTTTGGTTTTGAAATTATAAGGTAACCTTTCTTCTACGATGTGCTTGTTTGCTAAGCGATATTAGAGCTTAAAAAACTAATTAATATTCATTTAGATTTTGTTTTGTAGTTATGATCGGCAGTTGCAAGCTTTAAAGAAACGTTTTAAATGATAGCTGTAGTGTCATTTTAGCACCTACTTACAGTTATGTTATGTGTTCAAAAGCGATTTCCAATTTGGTTTGCATGTCGAAACTAAAACACATGAAACAGTAAAATTATAGATTGTGTAAATATTAATTGTTCATCACAAACTCACAATTTTAGCTGAATAACTTTAAAATCAGTGAACGTTATTCTCAAATGCGTTCAGCACCTATCACCAGTTGGTGATATGTGTTTTAACTTTCGAACCAGTGAATGTTGAGGCACAAAATTCATCATATTTCACGAATATGATTTGCTGTAGTCGTGTAAAGATCTTAAGTTCAACAACTGCAATAGTTAGTGAGTTTGAAAACTTATTACTTTAACCAAGAGTGGATGATCACTCTTTATAACAATAGTGTGCAAGGTGGAATATCTTTATTTAAAAAAATCCCCCCCGCTTGCCCCCCCCCCGCCCCCGCCCCCACCCCCGCCCCCCCCGCCCCCCCTATAACTGATGATAGTTGCTATACACATTTGAAAATATGAACGTAGATGTTATTGCATCTCACGTTGAATAAGTTTGCTTATTTGGTGATGTATTTAAAACATTAAAACAATAAACTTTATATGAAATTATGTATCCAGTAGGCTTGTCAGTTCAATGTTTAAATATTAAATTATTCAAACTTTCTAGTTTATGTGGCTTTAGGATTTTTGAACAACCTAACCAAAAATTCGTTATGGAATCTGTAAAAATAATTTTATTTTTAGGCTCCGAGGGTTTCCGCAGGTCCAGACATCAACCAATTTGTGCTCGGATCAGAAGGAACGCTTGGAGTGATCACTGAAGCGACGTTCAAAATCCGAAGCCTTCCTGAATGCCAACGTTATGGATCAATTGTGTTTCCTTGCGTTGAAGACGGGTTCAAATGTTTACGAGAAGTTGCACGAAATGTAAGCTGAAAGAATTTTTAAAAAATGTCTACTAAGCACAGCCTTGTGATTGTACAAACATAGTTTTGTAATGCAACTTCCACAATATCATGCGTACACATGGTGACTTTTGAGTAGGTGAGCCAGCGAAGCGCACGGAAAACGTCTGTTTTACGTCGACAGTTTATTCTACGCTCTGTAAAAGTGTTTTTTTGAGATTTTTTCAGAAAGTTCGGAAAAGATATATTCTGTCTATCCAATTTTCTATACGCCCCGTGGCAGAATACTGGGTTGGGGTGTGCAAGTACAACTGTGGCTTCAAATTTTTTTATTTTTTAAACAAGTTTCATACCATACACCTGCCTGTGAAAAACAAAATTGCTTTGAAGACCTAACATGTGAGTAGCTTGATTCTTTTGCATTATACCAGCCGGTGCCCATGCTGGCTTAGTGCATATAATTTTAAACATTACATTTTTTGTTTACATATACAATCTTAAAATAAAATAGTTTTTAAATAATTTTAAAAATCATATTTTTTGACCGTTTAATTTTTCGCTAAAAAATAATTTTCTGCTCCAACCACCATGGGCTGATTTTAAGTAATTTACGTTCATTACGTCAAATCATTTGTCGTATTTATTTATTTTTGCTGCTTTTTCAGAGGTGCTATCCAGCATCTATACGTCTGGTCGACAACAACCAATTTATTTTGGGTAAGTTTTGTTTTGTTAATTTTAGAAAATAAAAGACATTTCGGAATTTTTTGGGAAATGGAAATGTTTCGGAATTTTCACTTGAACCGCCGGGGTTCCGAAACCACCATCAAAGCGAGCAAAATACCTAAAGACTAAGACATAAGCTGCTCAGAAATTTATATCCAAATACGTGATTTCAGTGCCATTTAAAATGTTTTAAACTTCTGTGTCTGGTGCGTAATCGGTTCCGAGAGCACACCGGCTAATGTATAGTACAAGCATATTTCTAAACCTAAGCCTAAGCCTAGCTGTAAGAATGATATTATACCTAAGCCTAAACCTTAGCCTAAGTCTAAGCAAAAAAAATTAGCCTAAAAGCTTTAGTTTACTCTATTGCAGTCACACAGAAAAACGTTCCGCCACTGATTTTTACATGAGCTGCGTTTCAATGACCGTCTCATTTAATTGGTCCTTTTATTTTGCAATGTTTTTGCCAAAATTCAGCTATTTTTTAAAATTTTTTAATTTCAGGACAAAAAATGAAACCAGCAGAAAAAGCGTTCGCGGCAAATATTTCGAAAAAGTTAAAAATGTTGCTGCTGACGAAAATTAAAGGATTTAGTTTGTCAAAAATGTGCGCTATGACACTGGTTTTTGAAGGAAGCGAAAAAGTAAGCGGTTTGTTTTCTTTTATATAAGTTGATTTAATGCGCCGTTAACAATAATTTTGTCGTATGCTAGCGCTGATCGATGGCTATGCCAGACTTTACGGCACCCATGGATAAAATTATTGTGAACCACACTTAATTACCTACAGATTGAACTATGAGAGTTTCAAATCATCTTTGAAGATAGTGTAGTGACCTGAATAAGTGGGATGGTAATAAGACAGGCGTTCCCATTTTGAGTTCTAATTCAAATCTGTATCCCTAATATGAGTGCGTTAGCGGATAGAGTCGGTAAGTGTTGGAGTCCAAAAACAGACCAACGCATAAGAATGGCCTGAACTACGCATATAAGTAAACAGAGGCTAGCCAATCTGTATTAACTTATTTAGTCCATAAAAAATTTTAACAGACATGGCAATTACCAAAAATGCTTCAGAGCAAGCCAATTCTGATTAAAAAAGGATATAAAAAGAAAGGCGTTGTTACGGGGTTTACCTTATAACCGGGGCAGGCGGGACACGGTTTGTCCCATATTGATTCCACGTCAACGTTGAAATTCGGGCTCTTATATCGGATCAACAGACAAAACTCGAATGTCATATGACATTAGCTTACAAACCATCGCTCTCAAATTATCAATGTGTACAAGGGACGTATGTCACGTGATACTGTGGAACATTTATGCGAATATCATATGATATTCCAAAATTTCAAAGAATATCATGTGATATTCAGCGGGACAGATTAACCTTTGGGTACTAACAAATATATGAAAAGTTGGACGGCAGCGACACAAATGTGCTTTAAATACCAAATACACGCCTGCAAATCGTTTTCGACACAAAATCGCTTACAACCACAGCTTCCTAATTCAAAAATTCAAATTTCACATGCTTGTAAAATATGATATTCAATAGGACAATTTGGGTATGTTAGTTCAAGCATGCAGACATTTCAAAATATATCATATGATATTCGCAGACAGTACCTCGAATATCATATGATACGGAAGAAAAAAGGTGAGCCACACATGTTAATAGCAGACAAACGGGGTTCACGTTATAACCGGGGCAGGCGGGACACGGTTTATCCCATGCTGATTCGACGTCAATTTTAAAATTCGGGCTCTTATGTCGGGTCAACAGACAAAACTCGAATGTCATATGACATTTGCTTACAAACCACCGCTCTCAAATGACCAATGTGTACAAGAGACGGTATGTCACGTTATACTGTGGGACATAGGTGACCCACACATGCTAATAGCAGACAAATACGAATTTTTCAATACGATCGATACAGGGTCTATAAGCAGATAAAGTGTTACCCAATAGTCTAATAGGGGCAAAACGTGTCCCAAGCTGCCCCGGTTGTAACGTGAACTCCGCATAACATGAGGTGAACTAAACTACATAAACCGTCTGAAATCGAATAACAGTAGGTACACTCTGGACAGGCGAAATAAATATCAGTGCCTTCCTCTTATTCGGGTCACTACTGAACAAATTTTAGCATTTGCAAAAGTTTAGTTTTCAATTGCCGCTAATCATCGTCCAATAAATGGTAACAGTGAAACAAGAAGAGCAGTTGAAATTACATTTTTCAAGAACGAAGTAACATTAAAAATGTTTTGTTTTGTGAAAAGAAAGTATTGTTCTAAATCTATTTTAAATCATTTCGTTCGTTAAAGTCTTGTAAGCTTTATTATATTTAACTTGGGTTCGTTGTTGTAGGAGACCGAAAATCAAGAACGTTTAGTTTACGAAATTGCGTCACAATTCAAGTAAGTCAGTTTCAAACGCTCAAAATTTTATTAACCCTTTCACCGATAGAGTATACCATGAGCAACTAAATACAACAATGCACGAGCAATACGCACATTGTGAGCAGTGTTTAACATTTATAACATATATGCTCAGTGTAAAATGGCCACAAGACCTGAGAGCCTACTCGGGCTCGAGCGTCAAGCTCCTATAGCTCAGTGGTCATCGTGAACGCCTCCAACAAGTGAGACTGCGGTTCGCGTCTCACCTTGAAATGATATCTAATGTGAAATTGGAAATATTCATGTGAGAAAGGGTTAACTATTTTTACTAGCATGATTTTTGAAAATTTTTAACTATATATTTAGCATATTTAAGCTTGTGGAATAAGCCAAAGTCTAAGGCTTATAATCCTACGTCTAAGGTAAAAATAATGATTATGGACGGTGCCTGATATTGCGAAATAAACATTATTTTTATGCTAAGAATTTAAATTTTGTTTCAGTGGTGTAAATGCAGGTTCTGAAAACGGAAGATACGGTTATTTTGTAACATTCAATATTGCATACATTAGGGTAAGTTTGCCATTTTGTTCTTTGAGTGTTATGGTTCACCCCCCTCTAAACAACTGGGGGAAGGCCAAAAACGCAACGCGTGCCGGGTATATTCTTATCTACACAGAATGTACCCATTTGCGTACTATTGTTGAAGTATGCATCATTCACTCTGGATATTACCAACAGTAGATGATGTATACTTCAACAAGTGTATGCAACTGGGCACATTCTGTGTAGGAAAAAATGTACCCGGCAAGTGTTGCGTTTCTGGAATCCCCTCACCCTAGTATAGAGAGTGTACAACCTGTGTGAGCCATAGCACTTTATGTATCCGGCATCAAAATGCTCAGCTTATAGTTTAATTTCGAGTTATTGCATGTGACTACGACCCCCTCTGAATAAGATGGGTCGGCCAAAAACGCAACTCTCGGTGGTACGTTTTGTACCATGCATAACCTTAAGAGTTGTACACTCTTGTATCATGCACTCTTGATATTATCAAGTCAACTTACTTATGCGCTTCAGAATAAGTCACTTAAAATAGAAATTGTAGATTTGTAAAAGATTTTATTTTTTAGCAATCAAGTAGTAAGTTTTGCTTCCCATAGAACTGTAATGTACTGTTGTAGAGATCAATTTGAGGGCTAAATATTCGTCAAAATTTCCGTATCAAGGGTGTTTCAGCTTTAATATATAGATTTGAAACATTTTCTACCGAGAACTTTAATATGTTATTTTGACAAAAATTAAAATAAAAAAATATGTTTGATGAATTTTGTTACAGGATTTGGTAATGGATTTTTCAATTCTTGGTGAATCGTTTGAAACGTCGGTTCCGTGGACGAGGTATTAATATTGCACAGTCTACGAAAACCTTAACACGCCCCTCTTGAAAATTTTTTAGACACCCCTAGTAAAGTGAGCTGGCTACGGGCCTGGTAAAATTGTTGGACAGCAATTTGAAAAAATTGAAGATAAAAATTAAGTTAAATTATATTTTTTAAAATATAGAATATTCAAATTTTCATTTGCATAATCATATTCGGCATCTGTGTGTAATTTAAAATAGGGTATAGCGTCAGCTAACATCTTTTTGTTTCGTAACGTTAGTTTTAGTAGCTGTATCTAAGTGCGTATCGCGTATTTTTAGGTGATTTTTTAGCATTTTTAGCGTTCTCGATATGTGCAAGAAAATTGAAGCTTATTTCCAAACCGCGAAACAAGTCCATCAAATGATATTTCCCGTATTTTTCTCATACAGGTATTGGCCAATGTAAGGAATAGGGACGGAACAGTATTATAAGCTTATTCTAAAGTCTAAGGCTAGGCATGGGCGGGTATTGCCAATGTAAAGAACAGGGACGGAACAGTATTATAAGCTTATTCTAAAGTCTAAGCCTAAGCATGGGCGTGTATTGCCAATGTAAAGAACAGGGACGGAACAGTATTATAATCTTATTCCTATGCCTAAGCCTATTACGTCTGGGCCGGTATTGGCCAATGTAAAGCGCAGGGACAGAACAGTATTATAGGCATATTTCTAAGCCTAAGCCTAAGCGTAAGCCTAAGCGTAACAATGAGTTAAATTCTTAAGCCGAAGCCTAACTCAAATTTTTGGCATCTAAGCATGTTTGGATTAAAAAATTAAAAATCAACAACGGCTTTGCTGTAATTACTGATGTATTAATTGAATCACTGGTCAGCGGAGGATTGAGAAAGTTTTAAAATTACAGCGCCCGGAATATAATAGTAGAAACAAGCTCGTGAGTAAAGCGAGCGAGAAGCTGAACGCTAATTTAGTGAAATGTTACGTTTGATCTCTGGTTACAGGGCATCGACCTCGGACCATCCCTTGGTGCCGCCAGTGATACCGATCACATCTCAAACATCAGTCAAAAATTAATACTTGTCGGCATTAAGGTTTTTTGTTTTGTTTACTTACAGAATTACTCAAATTTACGAACACGGCGCGTGCGTTTACTTTTATTTCGGTTTCAACAAACGCGGACTTGAAAATTCACTTGAAGTTTACCACAAAATTTCTGTACGTTTCAATGAATCGCACGCTACAAATACACTCTACTTAAAATACTTTAGGTTTATTTTACGAACTATTTTAAGTGTAAGTACTAAATATTGAGTATATTTTTGTTTAAATAATGTAAATAAGTAAAACTACTGCTGTCATTTCCTGATTAATAAAGTAAATGTAAAGCTAAAAATTTTGTGTTTGCTTAAAATTAAGTAAAACTTTGCCAAGCACCATAGTACGTATTACCGACACTTAATTCGGTAACAGTTTTGCATAATTTTAAGTATGTTTTTAGTGAGTATATATATAACAGATAATATCTGTAATCTGTAGTTGTAGTGCATTGTATACGTCGCCGTCCGGCGTCGCACGACAAGTTGACGCCACCATAAGCTATCCGGTTTAGTTTCCACAATTTAATTCTAATCGAGTATAAATTTCATGAAAATTATTTTAAATTTTAATTCAAAACAGACGCTTTTGCTTTTCATTGCAGGATGACACCCGCGATATTATCATTGCGACTGGCGGCTCAATATCACATCATCATGGAGGTAAGAATTGTAATAACGGTGTATCATTTTTAGCGCTGCAGGGCTACCGGTTCAATATTTACGGTCCTTTAAATTTCAACTTTTTACTAATATAAAACATGTACAAACACTAAACAAATTAGTGTTACCTAATACAGCTTATACTTTACATACATGTGACCGATAGATCCTTCCTGTTCCAATCTGTGCGTATTTGCAGTATAATTTCGAGGGTTATAACCTCTGAACCGTTGGTCATGCAGCCATAAAATGGTACCGTTGAACACAGCACGTCGCGATCTGTAGGATGGATCGCTTTTTATCAAAATCCTTCAGGCGTCCAGATTCCGTACCTCAGCCGCACAATTTTCAATCGCCAGAGGTTTGTTTACATATGACAATATAGGCAGAAGAACGGAATCTGGACCTCCCTAGGATTTTGATAAAAAGTGGTAAATCCTATAGATCTCGACAAGCTGAATTTAACGGTACCATTGTTACGGCTACATAACCAGCGGTTCAGAAGTTATGGCCCTCGAAATTATAGTGCAAACACGCATAGATTGGAACATGAACTATCTATCATTCACATGTTCTTAAAATATACGCTTACCCATAATTGTTCCTGACACAAATTTGATTGTTGTTTGTACATGTTTTATATGGTAAAAACTTAAAATTTAAGAGGCCATAATTATTGCACCTGAGACGATGCAGCGCTAAAAATGGCAAGGTTAAACTCAGCGCGTCGAAATCTATAAAACGAACTATTTATTATTAAATTCCTAGTGAGGTCCATATTCCGTACATCCGTCGCAATAAACATAGATTGTTCATAGGTTGCGTTTTTCCGTCCTATTCGTAACTGGCTTATGCAAAACTTGAACCGTTGTATATTTAAACAATTTTGAAACGAATACAACTTCACATTTTTTCTCAAAAGATTAAAGCGAAAACAAGCTTAAATTATGTCGATCGCCGCAGCGCGCCATCGAGCACCGGTGTTGTAAAAGTTTTCATTAAAAATTGCCGCACGCCGCCGCGCGCCATCGAGCACCGGTGTTGTAAAAGTTTTCATTAAAAATTGCCGCACGCCGCCGCGCGCCATCGAGCACCGGTGTTGTAAAAGTTTTCATTAAAAATTGCCGCACGCCGCCGCGCGCCATCGAGCACCGGTGTTGTAAAAGTTTTCATTAAAAATTGCCGCACGCCGCCGCGCGCCATCGAGCACCGGTGTTGTAAAAGTTTTCATTAAAAATTGCCGCACGCCGCCGCGCGCCATCGAGCACCGGTGTTGTAAAAGTTTTCATTAAAAATTGCCGCACGCCGCCGCGCGCCATCGAGCACCGGTGTTGTAAAAGTTTTCATTAAAAATTGCCGCACGCCGCCGCGCGCCATCGAGCACCGGTGTTGTAAAAGTTTTCATTAAAAATTGCCGCACGCCGCCGCGCGCCATCGAGCACCGGTGTTGTAAAAGTTTTCATTAAAAATTGCCGCACGCCGCCGCGCGCCGTTGGCGCGCAGCGGCGTTTGACTCAAAAAAGTATAGCTCAACCCTAAGTTTATTTTTAACATTAATTTCAGTTGGAAAAGTTCGAAAGAAATGGTTCCCAGGGCACGTTGGCGACATCGGCCTTGGCGTTCTCCGGGCGGTAAAGAACGAACTCGATCCGGACAATATTTTCGCGTGCGGCAATTTGTACACAGTTTCTAAACTTTAAGAAATGAATGTCTTAAAATTCAAAAATGTTTATATTTATAATTGTAAATATATAATGTATAATACTTGTATAATTTTAAGTAAAACATTTCAAATTTTGTAAAGACACTTCATATTAATATATTCTGATTAAAATATTGCAGATAATAGAACACTGTTCTTTATTGACATCGTTGCATTAATTGTGTGAATGCTAATAGGTGATTTTTTAAACAAAGTATGCAATAATGTGCAAAATTTTCAACCTTGCTTGTAAGTCATTGAAAACCGACTAAAAACGCAAACAGCGTCATTTTTGGATTATTTTTATGACGACATATGACCTGACCGTAAACAGCAATCACACAAAATAACATTTCTTGTTGCACTGTTAACTAAATTTTAGTATCCGTCAGATATATAAAACAACGATTATTGTCTACTTTACCACAAATCAGGCCTCGATTGTTTCGGTTGATTTTCAATACAAAAATCTGGAAAATAAACAAAATGCGACAAACAAGGGATATTTAAAAAATATAATTTACCAAATTTTGTCAGCTTAAAAGCTTTGATTAATAGTTGACGTAGCTGTAATATTCAGTATCAATTAAAACGTTAATTATTCTCAGTAAAACATCAGTGCTTGATGCTGAAAAAATAAAAACGCAAAAAGTTATAAAATGCTAAATATCTGCCAGGTATACTTGGTTCCAATGGACGCCACCGAATGCTTACAAACGTACAAGGTGTGATGTCGTTAATTCAGACCAATAATGGAGAGTCAAGGTTGGACCAATCCATAGAACAGGGCCGTAATAGTAGTATAAGCATTTTTAAGCGTAAGTGGTAAGCCTAAACCAAAACGTAAACGTGAGCTGATGTCAAAACCTAAACCCAAGCCTGAGCAAAACAATTAGTGGATAACTTAAACTTATTCTATTGCGTCCCGCAGAAAAACGATCTGCCCGTGATCTTTACATGGACCTAAATTGGCAAATAAGCTGCTAACAATATGCTTGGTTTTAAAATGGTTTAATTAGCCTAATCCTGACTTTTTATCTGTTGGCCCATGTATAAATCATGGGCGGTTCGTTTTCCGTAGGACTGTAATTGAGTAAGAGTAGGCTTTAGTCTATCGTTGCTTAGGCAACGGATTAGGCTTAGCTGGCCAATGTAAAGAACAGTGGTGAAACAGTATTATATATAATCATATTCCTAAGACTAAGCCTAAGCGTAAGAATGAGTATATTCCTAAGCCTTAGCCTATTAAGCGTAAGAATGAGCGTATTCCTAAGCCTGAGCCAAAGCCAAGCGGAAAAATTAGTCTACTTCTTAAGCTTACTCTGTTGCAGATCTTGAGAAAAACGTTCCGCCCCTGATTTTTACATGGGCCGGCTTTTAGATTTAGGCTGATCCTTACGCTTAGGCTTAAGCTTAGGCTTATACTTAGAAACATACTTTTATGCTACTGTTATGACCCTGTTCTGTACATTGACCCATCTGTCTAAAAACCAATGTAAATTCTGCTTACTCGAGATGAGTATTATGATGGTAGCAAAACTAAACAACAAAGCCGCAGCGATCAAAGGAAAAATGATGGTTATCGAATGATGAAAACACGTCCCGTGAATTTCAATACGTTTGTTGTTGCATTCTGAAACTATTTGAACAATATATGTAATAGGTTGAAAAATGAAAACTAATTGAAATTTTGTGACCGATTGAGGGGATATAAGCATATTCTTAAGCCTTTAGCCGACGCCACAGCTTAAGAATTCGCTTATATATAAGTCTAAGCTTAAGCCTAAGAAAAAATTTAGTCTAAAACTTAACTTACGCTATTACGGTTGCCAAACCCTTATTTGTCTTGAATCAAAAGCTTGAGCATAATGCAAGGTTATACTTAGGAATGTAGTCTTGTATCAAAAGATTACACGATAATACATTGATATATTTAGGATTGTGCTTTCAAAACTTAAGTATACCTTAATGTTTCGAAATCAACTTTACTTGGGCCTGGACATATTTTATGCACTACAATTAAGAACAAATAATATTAATGGACTCTAATTAGGATTTCCGGACTCTATCCACGTACGGGCTATTACTAGGGACACAGACTTTTATTGATTGGGACTCAAAAATGGCACCGCCGCTTATTACACCTTCTTATTTGGGTCGCTGCAGTATGTATAATATTAGCAATCTAATTTTTAAAAATTTAAGTTCAAGAAATGTCATAGCTACGTATTTAAGTTTATTTCAAAATTTACAATTAATTTAAAGTAAACGGACAGAACTAAAGGATAAAGAAGAACAAACTTCTGATATTTGACGGGCTGTTAAGATCAACGCCACTCAGTGATTGTTCAGAAGCTATTGCATCGCTTGATGGTACATCGCTACCTGTTGCCACCAATGTTGTTGTTGTTGCAGTTGTTGTTGTTGCGACCGCAGTTGTTGTTGTAGTCGAAGTTCCTAAAATAATATATATGTATATATTTCATTTTAAAGATTTTTATAAATAAGTTTGGTCACATTTTGGGCGATTTAAACGTCAATTGTAGGCTAAAACGAGTTTGAGTTCCCTCTTTCGGTTGTCTTTATTTTGGTAAATGTCGATTATAATTCAGTAATTAATATCCAAAACGTAAACTTTAACCGCTAAATTATAATTAAAAAATCAGTTCCTAATCTGACAACTGCTTGTGATAAAAAACATGTAAAATTTTTTTTTTCTTCCAAATAAATTGGCCCATGTATAGGTCAGGGGCGGATCATTTTTCCGCAGGACTGTAATAAAGCAAACTTAAGCTTTAGACTCTGTTTTGCTTAAGATCAGGTTAGGCTTTTGTATGTAGGCTTATCCGTACGCTTAGGCTTAGGTTTAGAAATAAGCTTTTACTACTGTTAATACGGCGTTGTTCTTTACATTGGCCAATCAGTTTGAGACTCCGCGTTGGAAAATCTGCGATCCGCCTGTGCAGTGACTGCTGTCCCTCAAAATTGGAGATGACTGTAACAAAATTAGCTAAAATAAACATGAATCCGTAGAGTAGCAAATTTTAGTTTTGATTGCCGATTTACAAGTCTGAAATTGCATTTAATGACAAGATTTTGTAATTTTCATTTTCGATAATTTGAAGCATCCAGCTTACAATATCACACGCCACAAGATAAGTTGGCTTAAACCTACACTCAAAAAAGTATTTCTGATTTTATTCAGAAAACGATTTTCTGTGGCAAATCTGAAATGTATTTCTGATATTTAAAACAATTTTTCTAAAAATATCTAGAAAACGTGTATTTTCATACTTTATTTCAAAACTGTTTTGAAAACTTTTCTGTTATAACTGAAATACTTTTCAAGTGCACCTTGCTAAGCATATTACTATGAATGTAAGAAATTTTTTCTTAAATATCTGAAATATTATTTTTAGTGTATTTCTTCGTACCTAAACATTGTGGAATTTCGTCATTCCATGTGCCATTTTTCTGACATATACATGACGTTTGGTCTTCAAACGAAATATTGAACCCTGGATTGCACTTGAAGCTTGCTTGCGTCCCATAAACATACGGCGCTGCGTTTGAATACGTGACTTGTCCGTTTGCCAACGAAATAGCGTTGCATTCGTTTAAACAGTCAAGTTCTGAAACAATTAATTAATTTAAAAAAGTTTTTTTTAATTGTAATGTTTTTCCGTGAATTTATTTTAACTGGCGTATTTTTGATTGCTTGTTGTGTGAGAACATTTTTTCGTTGATTTAAATATAATAACCCGGTTAGCAAAAAGTTTGAAATTTTATAGCTTATAAAGGGAATGGTAGTAAAATGATTGAATTTGCTATCAGTTTAAGGCTTGGACAAATTGTTTGGAGACGCCAACACCATAAAAATGCACAATATCCAAAGAGGAAAAGATTTTGATATTGAAAATTTATGCGTTTAAGAAATACTTGTATATATACCAGTCAGCCGGTTTTGCGCAATGCGCAAAAGTTAGTAAATGCACAAAAAATAGCATGCAGATTTTCTTTTCATAGAACAATCATGTTTATTCTCAAAGAATTCGTTGCAAGCAAAGTACTGCTGGAAAATTGCCAAAAATACATATGTGGCGGATTCCAGCTTTAAAGTATAGATTCATATATATATAGACACGGTAGTGTTTCCTATAATATGTTTCGTACAAACTTTTTGCTACAGGTTTTTGGCCAAAATTTTTAAAATAACGAATAAATACAAATTTATTTTGATCTTCTTGTGTTTATTAAAGTGAAAGTTGTTTCAATTCCGTCTTCGACAAATCTTAGCGACTTTTCGCACTGATCGTTTATTTCTTTGTCAAAGTTTCACTTTTGTGGGATGAGAAAACAGTCGTTAGTAAATGTTAGATACCTTTTTCACAGGCCACATGATAACTGCTATTGCAAATAGTGTTTTGACCAACATTCGTTGACAATTCACCGCGTAATATAATGCAATCGTGGTCAGACTCAGAGCTAAATGTACTGTCTAAAACAATTTAAAAAATGGACGTATTTTAAGCTAAAATGAACTATTGCGCTGGATTGTAAACCGAAATGAATATATTAATTTTTTGTTGTGGATCGTATTACAGGTGACTGTTTCGTCATGTTAGCAAACAATTCAGTGTTATTTAACAAACTACGCTATTTTTCTTAGAAATATTCTTTAAACTTAAGCAAAATATATTGGTGATATTCGCGAATGACTCGAAACAGATAATGGCTGGGTTTCTGAAATATTACTTAAGTATTTACTTAAATTATGCTTAAGTAGTTGCTTAAGTCGCCGATATAAAGCAAGTACTGAAATTTTCGAGCACAACCAAAGAAACATCAAATATCAGCCATTGCTATGACAAGGAACTAATAGTTTTACTTTATATTAAGGAGGCATGTTTAGTCTACAATTTCAATTAGACCAAGGTTAGCATGCCTGAACGGTTATTTTGTAGTATATCAAATTTAGTCGGTGATTTAAGTATTTATCTAACTTAAGTCCGCTTTTAAAACGGCAAAATTATGTTAAGAAATTACTTAGCATGTTCTTAAGTACTAAGTGTACTTAAGTAGGGTTTCGGAAACCCAGTCAATGTTAATTCGCTGCCAAATGCGAGCTTATGTTATATATTAGTAGATATTTCGTTAAACACAAACCCGTGGTATGAATTCAATCCTGGGAACGCTTTCCTTCATTAAATTTTCCTTGAAATTCTATTTTTGTACTTAACGTGAACTGATTGGGTAGCGTTCAGCACCCCTGAAAACATTTTGGCCCCCTAGTAAATTTTCAACATGCTTGTAAGTCACCAAAAACCCATTGTATGCCCCTCCTGGAAACCTTTTAGCCCTCCTCTAGCAATATGTGCTGGCTACGTGCCTGTATTTAGGAACGTTCAAAATAATATAAACAGGTCATTTACCATTCTTAATCTAATGAACGTGTGAACAAATCTTTACCAGTGTGCTGGATAATTTCAACAAGCAGTAAGCGAGCTAGAAGCCAAACACAATTTTAGTTAATTTTGGTCCAAATTTAGTATGCAGTGAACACTAGAAACGTGAATTAGTAAAATTCTTCATTCTTAAACTTTCGAGGTAACAATATTGACTACCATTCTCGGTCGCTATACATTTGATGGCATCTGGCGTCGTCCAATCACCACACGATATTGTACGCGACCTTACGTACTATACCATATGATGACGGAGGATGACGCACGGCGCTGGGACGGACGGCGTCCGAACTGTGACCAACGGCGCCGGGCAGGCTGCCCTACAATTGTAGCGCCATTCAAAGGGGGAAAACATTACTTGATCTGAAAAATATTTAAAGTAAATCACATACAACTTTCATTATAATATTGTATTTATGTCGGTTTTCTTACTTGTTACAGCAGCTAAATACGTGTCGCCAATATTGACACTCGTCTCTGCGTCAACTGTGTCAAAAATGACAAAATTTGTCAAATTCTCTGATGTTCCATACGGTTTTCGGCCGTTTCCATAAAAGTGACAAGAACTCGCAGTTGGTGACTCGAGCTTGCATCCTTGAAGCTGAAATGGTCATAAATATTAAAGCGATCGTACTGTATTGACCCGATTAAAAACGGGGTAGTAACAGGTGGACGTGGTCTCCATTTCGAGTCCAATCAATAGAAATCTGTATCCCTAATTAAAGTCCGTTAATAGATATGATCCATTAAATACATTCTAGTTGTGTACTGTATTGACCCGATTAAAAAGGGGTAATAATAAGGGGACGGGGTCCCCATTTTGAGTCCCAATTAATAGCAATCTGTATCCCTATAATTAGAGTCCGTTAATGAATAGGATCCGATTATAAGTCTCAATTAGACTTCACGAAACAGAACGAACCAGAACAACGGCGTAGACGGCTCAAATATGTAACAAACGTTGATTGAAGCCATATTAATAAATCTATTCTAGAAAAAAGATTTATGGAATTGGCAATCAACAAAACTGCTTTGGAGCAAGTCAGATCTGAACAAAAACCGAAAATTCAAAAGAAAGTTTTTTAGTCCAACTAACAAGCGGTGAATTAAAAATAAATTACAGTCCGCAACCGAATAACAGGGTGAACGCTCTGCAGAAGCAAAATGAATATCATTTGGAAAATGTTTTCCATTTAGAATTTTTTGAAAAAACAGCACTCTAAAACGGCTTTAGAATAACTTTTTGAAACCTACACTGCAAAAGATGATGAGTAAATTTGACTCTTGAAAATAGGCTCTACTGGACTACACAATCTGAGTCAAATTCGACTCCGCCAGAGTCAAACGTGCGACTCAGTGAGTCGAATTTCACTCTGGCGGAGTCGAATTTGACTCAGTTTGTGTAGTCCCGTAGAGTCTATTTCGGAAAGAGTCAATTTGACACACTATTTTTACCGTGCATTATTATTTTCTCGCTTTATTATTTTCTCGCTTGTTACGCTTTTGAGGTTATATACCGTCGCAAAATAAAATCGTAGCGGCTATCAAAATTAATAAATTTTCTAGCTTAAAATAATTATATATCAGTTGCCACCTGTTGATCCCGTGTTTATTCCTTCAACCAAATACAAGAACTGAAAATTGAAATTTGGTAACACATTTAAATTCTGCAATTTTAGTAAATTTTGACTGCAGTACAGTGCAATA
Source organism: Enoplolaimus lenunculus (assembly GCA_030248215.1). Classification (NCBI taxonomy): domain Eukaryota; kingdom Metazoa; phylum Nematoda; class Enoplea; order Enoplida; family Thoracostomopsidae; genus Enoplolaimus; species Enoplolaimus lenunculus. Next base: position 68,794 of record JASANG010000964.1, read on the forward strand.
CTATATTAGCTAATTGACAAATAATATAATTGATACATAACACAGCAAATTTGAAGTACAACAACCAAGAGCGAATGATTATCAAGAGTGTGCACCTGGATACATTCTGTGTAGAAAAGATTGCATGCAGTACATGATGTATTTATGGCCTACTCCCCACTTTCTAAAGTAAAATTTGCCGTCAATTCAGCAAAACGTCATGTTATTTTGCTTGAAATGCTAATTCTTTTAAATTTTAACGGAACGGCAACAATCATGTTTCAGTTATTCCAGGTGTGATGCATGCGGCTTAAGTCCCGCCGTTGGGTCAAAACAAACCGGCTGTGGCACATTTTGTGTCATATGAACACCATTTTAGTGCATACTCTGGTGTAAGGATGATTCATTCACTCTTGAACTGCAACAATTAAATTAATATTGTTAAATTAGTTCAAGTATTAAAGTAAAAAAACACATACTTATACTTCTTAATGAACAAGGGCCGTAGCCAGGGCCGGAACAGCCTCCCCCCGTATCACCGTTTGGATGGGAGGTACCCCAACCAGGAGCCCGAGCCTAACCAGATTTTAAACTTAAAATATTAATGCCAGATGCCAAACGAGTTGTGTTGGGATATGTGCTTGATTTCGCTTGTGAGGATCAAAATTTTGGCCAATGTTGCTTTACGGGGTGTCCAGGTTTCTGGTGGGTCCATTAAATAGTAGGTTTCGATTCTGGATTACACATTTAGCTCTGGCTTAGGCTTATGCTTTCAGAAGGATTACGCTTATGAACATATTTTTGCAACGATTAGGCTTAGGCTTAGGAATACGCTTAATATACTGTTACGCTCCTAACATTGGCCAAAATTTTTATAAGACGCTAGCCAGGTGCCTTATTTTTGGCTCCAGGACCCTAGTAAACTTTACCGTTGCCAAATGATTGATTGCACTAATGGCTGCGGCGTCTCTAACTGACATCAGCGTGCTTGCACGAGCTTCGTTGCACGCTGCGATACCGGATTGCCAATTGTTCATTGCCGAAAATGAAAAATAACAATAATTGCTGGCCAATACTCGATTATATCCGAGCGCAACGCATTCTTGTGCCGAATTTTCTAAAAATACACAACAATCTGTTAAAGCAATTGCATGGCTTGACTATCATAACCTTTACCCTAACGTGTGTCACAGAGAGAGCTGTTACCCGCGTTAGGGTAATGTTATATACGTATTCAATGTGAGGACAAGGTTAACGAGTGACAATTTTTAAAATTAGCACTCGTTAACTCTACCATATGACGTTTCTGGTGCACAGCTGAGAAAAGATATTGTGACCGCTGCGTAAATTGTAACGTCCTGCCTACTAAATCCGAAGCCTAAGCCTAATAATCCTAAACCCAAGTATAAACCAAAATGTAAGCCTAGAAATAAGCATAATTCTAATTCTAAACCTGAGCCAAAGCTTAAGCAGTCCCTTATGCCCACCATTCTTGTTGTGTCCCAATGGTCAGGCGATGCGGTGTCTAGAGTTTTAGGGTGTCTCCAAACTCAGTATGAAAGCCCCCCTAAGTTAATAAACCTCCTACGAATTGTTTAGTGTTTGTTAACGGGCTGACCTACTCGACAATAAACATTTCGGTACCTAGAAACATTTGAAAGGGCAAGGATTGGATGGCTTCGTCCGCCTTAAATGGAATCGATTGACGATTGACAAAAAATTCCCAACCGCAGCCAGCGAAAGACCCGGAGTATTTACCGCATTGACTCCAATATAAAACAATTAGTTTGGTTGGACGGGTCCGTATGATGGAATATGTAACCCACGCGTATCCAGCCAGGATTTGAACGGTCCAATCAACCACGGGTTACAGTAAAAGTTGCGTGTTTACAAAATTCACTAGCGAAGCGAGCGAGAAATCAGACGATGTTTATTTTGTCAAATCAAAAGGTTGATACAAAAATCCTTATTTTGAAATTTGAAGAGGGGCACCTGGGCGTGAGGGACCATCCATTGGAAGGGTATATAGGGCGATAAGGGCGGCACTGTGGTCAGTCCTGTATAATTAACATGGGCCACAATAATAATGATTCTTACTGCACAAATGTAAACATCTTGAAGGCTGTGGTGACCATTTTCCGCGTTTGCTGCATTGTGCCTTGGTGCTGTCGCCATACAAGTAGTACCCTTGTTCACAAGTGATTTTAGCTATAGTTCCAACTCGATAAGGTGGATCGGACGAGTACGTGATGATTTCATGACTCGATAATATCGGCCGACATGCGACTGAAATTTAAATTTTTCAATGAAATGTTATATCGATTTAAAGTAGTAATAAATTGAAATTAAGTAATTTTTAAATTAAGTTAGAATTTAAATAGAGTAATTTTTAAATTAAGTTAGAATTTAAATAGAGTAATTTTAAATTAACTAAGAGTTTAAATTGAGTAATTTTTAAAGTAATTTAGAATTTAAATAGAGTAATTTTTAAATTAAGTCAGAATTTAAATTGAATAATATTTAAATGAAGTGGTTTGATTAGAATTAGACGGAAACCGTAAACACATCAGCTACACTTATAAGATAGACTGAACTCATTTAGAGCCCCATTGTCAGAGAGTAAAAATATTCTATTTATATTATCTATGGGCACCGGATATCTGGATATCTGGATATGAATATATCTGGATACGTATTCGAAAAACGTGTATCCGGATATCCGAAATACTTTTGTGTAAATTTTCGTTGATTAATTTGCATTGTTTCACCGTTAAAGTAGCTGGAGCCGACGGATAGAAATTCTGTATTCAAACCTGAGTTAAAATATGTAACCACATTTCGGCATCATTCCATGATGATTTAAAATTTTGATTGCTTAAAACATGACAAAATTTGAAGAAAAACTTTAATTTAGCTTTATATACATCAGAAAAATTGACTTCGTATTTTTAAATTATCTCAAAATTGGTCCAGTGAAAAATTTGCATCGAATACGCACGGTCAAGTACAAAATTTAACACCTTTGCACGAAACAAAATTTACAATGCATGTGTCGTTCTGCAAACAGCTATTTGCCCCAGTTGGCAATTGGGACATCCCAAACGACCGTTGCTGTTCGGGGCAGCACAAACAACTACTGGAATGAAGATTAGTGCTCGTTGGGAACCCGACCAACCCAAGGTGACGTCGCAGACATAATTTCTTGTTAAAAAGAGTACCTGATTACCTGATCTTTTCCGGACGTTTCTATGGTGTTCGTTCTGCATCGTATTAAATTGAACATTTTGCTGCAAATAAAACAAATTTTTTTTCAATCTCTTCTAATTCAGCAAGCTCGCAGTCAGGTCAGACTGACTGGGAGTGGGCTAAACATGTTTCAAGCTGGCATACAAGTGTTTTCGATGACTTACAAGCAAAGTTGAAAAGTTTCCAGGCGGAGTCAAAATTCTTCAAGGGCTGCTGAGTCAACCTGACCCTCTTTGACAACGAACCTGTAAAGTAGCAGTTGCGCAATCTTACCGTCGGTTTTTTGGGTACACTGAAGAAGAAAACCCAAAAATTTTGCAGAAACTTGTATCATTTTATTGTGCACATTTGTTGTTGTATGCTGGAACGTTGCTCAAATTACGTATCGATAATTTTTCGACTGTATTTAAGTTAACAGAACTAAATTTAGAAAAGTTTACGCCGTTCTACGTGCAATATTCTTACCTGGGATTGTGCAATGTTATTTGACAAAAATACCAAAAATAAGATAAATTTAAATAACATAATTCAGATTACATAAAATAATTATTCAAGTCAGTATCTACTTTCTTTGTTAATTTTTTCTTGAACACCGATGCCTATATTCTCAAATGTGTATAGCACATGTCACCCGTTTGCGGGCCCGTAGCCAACAGGGGACAGGTTGGCTCAGCCCCCCTGAAAAAATTTTGGACCCCTCTACAAAATTTTCAACCTTGCTTGCAAGTCACTAAGATCCCTTAAATGCCCCTCCTACAAAATTTTTAGCCCACACCCTTAGCGTGGTGAGCTGGCTACGGGCCTGACTGTTTTTGACAGATCATGCAAAAGAAAAAATTACTGAAAAGCAAAAAACAAAATCTGCTAAAGATGCGAAAATTTTGAATAATTTTGCTGTCAACTTGGTTGATTTGAGTATAACAGTTGCTGAGGTGTTGTGTCCTGCACAACCAATTAGTTTTTACAAAGGCCCGGTCAAAGTTGGAAGCGGGTGGTCATTCAGGCTATCACGGGACACGAGAGGTCAAAGTTATAAGGATTTTGGCCAGTGTTACTTTTAGTACCGTTACTCTAAGCATATTCCTAAGCATAAGCCAAAACGTATAAATAAGTGTTAAGATTAAACTTAAGTTTAAATAGTCTAAAATTTAATACTACTCTATTGCAGTCGTGCAACAAAACGACCCGACCCTAACCGCAAAATGGGTTACAATTTTGATTGGATACGACGGGTCACGGGGGTCACAAGGTTTGGTTCATATAACCAATAGAGTATTTTATATTATAACTAAACAGCAGGGTGTAACCGAATATTTGTTTTCGTTTCGTTTCCGGTAAAAATCTATGTGCGTTTCCGTATTCATTAAAATTCTGTTATTTGTACGCTGAAGTTACAAATAACACGTACATAATATGAGCAATTTTTCGTTGCATATGCCGTAATTGTTCGACACCACAAACAAAAATTACGAAATTCTTTCAAAATCTCAAAAAAAATTTTGATGCAACCGCCATTTTTTGTAAAATTTGAGAAAACCCGTTTTATATTATAACTAAACAGCAGGGTGTAACCGAATATTTGTTTTCGTTTCGTTTCCGGTAAAAATCTATGTGCGTTTCCGTATTCATTAAAATTCTGTTATTTGTACGCTGAAGTTACAAATAACATGTACATAATATGAGCAATTTTTCGTTGCATATGCCGTAATTGTTCGACACCACAAACAAAAATTACGAAATTCTTTCAAAATCTCAAAAAAAATTTTGATGCAACCGCCATTTTTTGTAAAATTTGAGAAAACCCGTTGAATATTTGAACGCCTCAATTGTGTTGACAGAAAAATAAAACATCGTTGAAATTTTTATGCTTCAATATCCGTTCTCTGTTTCCGTTATTTTGATAACTATGCGTTTCCGTTTCCGTCGTTTTTACTATCCGTTTACATCCTGCTAAACCGAAGAACTAAGCTTATAACACTAATACGTTATTTATTCAGTAACCTTACCACTCACAGTTGAGCTGGCATACACAATATTGCACAACAATAAATTGTTATTCAAGGTTCATGTGACACAATTTTTTAAAATTTTAATTTCACTAAAATGGATTGAATCATATTTGAATTTTCGAGGGCCAACAGAGCGCTTTCTGGCAAATAATTCTAAGTGTTCGACGAGACCAATATTGTATATTCGATGTTAGCCTAAAAACCTATTGCTTTCAAACCACCGTTTGAGTCAGATTACCAGTTGGGTTGTCAACATTTCATTTTGGAAGGGTAACTTCGAAAACATCAATCCCGGGTCGATATAGGGACTTAAAAAGGTTTCGTTGAGGCTTACAATGTTGAAAGTTAATTCTTATCAGGTAAAATATCTATTTTCTCATTCCACCCTGAAAGACGGGGTGGGGATGCTATAAATACCAGGGTACCCCTTCGTGTATAATCCTGTTACTTAATATAACTAAGTACTAGTTGTCGATGTAGGCATAAGCCTGTTGTGACTAATAATTTAAATTCGGAAAAAACAAATTTATTACGTTTAGACTAATGTACCTCCAAATACTAATCTAAGTACAGTCTAGGTACTAGGGCCCATATTTTCAAATGTTTAGTTTTAGCAACTATCATAAGTTAGTAGGTTTTCAAACTCGCCAATAAATGCAGTTGTTAAACTTCAAATTGGTACAGAAGTAGATAACATCATATGTGAAAATGTGCTAAACTTTGAGCCTCTGCATTCATTGGTTCAAAAGTTACAAGACCTATCACCAACTGGCGATTATTGGTACCGCTGAGAATACTGACCTAGGAGTTCGCATTGTGCATTATGCGTTGGAATTGTAACTGCAAGATATTTGGTGATTGCTGTTGAGTTATGCTCGCGCTGTATTCGTAGCGCGTCGACTCTTGTCCATCTAAGCGTATTTGTATAAAATGACCAGTGCTGAGCGACGCCAAACGCCGCTGTTATCTAAATTCACTTGTATTTGACGTGCGGCGCCGTGCGTCGTTACGCAGCGCACAAAAGTATAGCGCAATTCTCAATTGTCGTTGTTTCTCAGGGTGCGACCGGATATCCGGCTCCGGCTCCGGCTCGGGCAAAAAATCGGCATCTGATCCGGCTCCGGTATTTTTTCTTGCCGAATATTTGTTTAAAAATTTGAAAAAATTAAACTAATTCACTTAGATTGACTTACATTTATATCTTTGTTGTGTTTGTCGTAATTGTGTTATGTAAACCATTTTATAGTTTTGAATAAGGTACGTATATTGGATAGCAGGGTGGTAACGACAAGAAAGGTCTAAAAGGTATATGCCGTAATAAGTGACCTGCCAGGTTATCAATTTTATTGATTATCTGCATGTATAAACCAGTTTTATATTTGCTTCAATCTTAAGGCAATTAATTCAGTTGCGAACCAGCGTAACTTCCCATTCGAAATATTTTCTCAGAACGTAGCTCCCATTCCAAAATTCTGGCTAGGCCTCTGGTTGCATGCCGGCCACTTAGTACTTTAATGTTGCAGTTAACGTGAAGATAAGTCAAAACTAAGCTCAAGCGAAACAATACCCTTGAATCCTAAGCTACATACACCTCTGTTTTATAGTAGCTTAAAAAACTGGTTGCCCGACCGTAAAAGTGAGACGGGCCGAACAAATATTGCAACTGAACGCAACGTTAAATAAACAGAATAATGGAATACGTTCATTGTTAAAGCGTTAAGCTTTGTCTCGAAAACACTTCTAATATAGGCAACGGAAGGAAGAATTGTGAGTTACGTTCTGATATCTGAATGCTACTGAGATACTTTATTTTAGTTTTTTGCTTGAATTTCAGCTATTTGTGGAAATATATAATTAAAAAATGTATGCGTTTGTGGTAATTTCTGAGTGATAGGCTATTAATTTGCAAAAAACCATAATATGTGCGCTCAACCAGTAATTCAAACAGTAATATTATTTATAAAGGAATATGAGATTAAATAAACAATTGAATTAACTATCCGGCTCCGGCCGGATATTAGATTATCCGGCTCCGGCTCCGTCAGTTTTATCCGGTCGCACCCTATTGTTTCTTTGATTTTTTTTGAGAATGATTATTTCAATTTTCAAAGTATTTCATCAACCTGTAACAGTTTATTAAATTGCAGTAAAGAATTGAACCAAATTTTATGGTTTTTGATAAATATAGAGCGGTCAATTTGCAAATTATTGCATTTTTTTGTTGTTTATTTCTGCAAAATGCAAATAGCATTTTTTGTTGCGTATATATCTCGGCAAAATTCGAATAATTGCATTTTTTGTTGTTTGTTCCTGCAAAATGCAAATAATTGTATTTTTTGTTGTTTATCTCTGCAAAATGCAAATACTTGCATTGTTTTGTTGTTTATCTGTGCAAAATGTAAATAACTGTTTTTTTTTTGTTTCAGCGAAAATCGTACAAATCATGTCAAACCTGTCTGGTGTCGAATAGACTATGCAATTGGTTCTAAACGACCTACAAAATAATTCGATTGCGATTGAATGCAAAATGTGACCGAAATATGATTAAAAAATATTTTATTGTCTTTTTCTTCGGGCCAACAGTTTTAAATTAATGAACTACGTGAATAATTAATTATATTGCAATTTTTTTCAAATATATAAAACAATGACAGTGTTTCTAGGTGTCGTGAATATCTTTAATTTTGACCAAGTTTATTCTAATTATTTCGTATCCGGATTATTAATAAAAATGACGTTGCGTTGGCGGAACTTAAATTGATCGGCGCCGGCACCGCCTAAAAACGGCTAAAATATTGGTTCTTAAAATACAATTTTCAATTCGTTAATGACAGATAAATAAAGCAGTGATAGTAATGAAAATATAGTAATTACACAAACCGCGTGCTCGGAGTACCCTATTGCACGCAAATACAACGTATTGCAGTTATTGATTCTTGCAAAAAACAATTAATTTTTATGCAACATATATATCGTGTAAATTTCAAATGACATACTGTGTTTATTGATTCCTGTGCTATTTTTGTGAAATTTAAACAATTGAACAAAATTATAGTTTAAAACTATACAATAGTAGATTGTGTAAATTTTACCTGGTAATAATCGCATCGCTTTTTCTGCATCACTATATTTGGCTAATTTAAATTACATTAATAACGGTTTTGTCTATTGCACACTTTACCGTTATAATCACAAGCCGACGCCTAAGCCTAAACTTAAGCCTAAGCATAAACCTGAAGCCTGCTCCTGATGCAGGATCTACAATATTTTGCGTACACGCTGTGATGAATTTATTTAAGTAATATTGTAAACACAGTAAAATGTTACTGTAACAGCTTCTGCTTGCAGCAAAACATTGCAATTTTGACTGCAGTTTTCTTAATTGCTATTATGGAACATCCACGTTATACTGCACGCGCTACTGCAAAAAAATGTCTGGTCCTAAAACACCCCACCTCTTTAAAACACTCTATTACAACACAATAATAATTCCGGTATCCCTAACGAGGACGTAAAGACATATTGCACTGTGTTCATATAGCATCGAAAACATACATAACAACAACACAAACACACATATACACTTATTTATTATGCTTAATTTTTACCTTTTGTCCCAACTCCCTTCGGACTGTGTCGGGACAATTAATTTGACCCCAAAAACAATGCAGTTTGTTTATACAGGATTGCTACTTGGACAAATTTTTAACTTAGCGAGCACGTTATAACGTGGATGACCCATTATCCCATTCGTTACCAATCTCTTCATTTCTTCTAGTAACTATTCAATTTAATAAATATGAATTATAACAGTTTGTAATTTCTAGGTGCAACTGTCCAATATCTGTATGTTTCGCAAACTGAAAAACAATAACGTTGCCAGTATATTGTTACTTGATGGGGCAGCTGTAAAGATCAGGGGCGGGACGTATACCTGTGGAACTAGAACAGAATAAGCTTAGGATTTAGACCATTTTTGCTTGGCTTAGGTTTAGGCTAAGGTTTAGGTTTTGATACACACTCCTTCTTACGATTAGGTTTAGGTTTAGGCTAAGGCTTAGGCTTCGGAATAAACATACAAAACTGTTCCGCCCCTGTTCTTTACATTGGCGTTTTATTGACCGACAAAAAATTTTGACTACATCCGGTTATTCCAGCACCCGGAAGTGTACCTTTTACTTGTTTCCTCAAGCATTTCGGGTGGGTATGTCCTATCGTTGCACTTGCATTCATGGGCCCATGTAAAGATCAGGGGAGGAACGGTTTTCTATGGGACTGCACTAGAGAAAGCTTAAGCTTTGGACGAATTTTTTTGCTTGGCTTAGGCTTAGGCTTAGGCTTAGGTTTAGGAGTATGCTCATTCTTACGCTTAGGCTAAGGCTTAGACTTGGGCTTAAAATATGCTTATAATACTGTTCCGCCCCTGTTCTTTACATTGGCCTGCCCATTCATGCCTGCTGTGGAAGAAAAGTGTATACACGAGCCACGATTTTTAATGTTAATGCACTTTTATCACGGTTTTAAGCAAGGTTAGCCGCCGTTCAGTTTGTTTGATTTTATTTTGTTTTCGCGTTTTAGGTACAAAATGTTACAATTTAAATTTCAAATTGAGCGGCTATCGAATACCTCTGACTTAAAAACACTAGCGAAACTCCAGCATTAATTTATACTCAAATCCCTTAAATGCTTAATTGTGAACAAAATATGTTGCAAAAAGACATGAAAACAAATTGTATGCTGAAGATTTAGAAATATTCGAAAAGTCTGCAGGCATGTAGGATGGATTTCATTTTGGAAAATATAACGTTTAGTAATTTTTTCGGATGAGCTTAGCGAGTGAATAAAATTGAATTCTTACGAAATTGTATGCTTTTCTGCTTCTCCAAACATTTTGGGGATGCGATATATCGCTTAGTTCCGTTGTATACATCGCTTATTGTTTGTTGTATGGACCAGAAGCACATTCGTAAGCCTGAGCTTAACTCAACACGTAAGTCAAACATAAGGGTAGCCTGTACCTATGCGTAAATCTACGCCTAATGTAAAACAATTAGTCTAAAGCTTAAGCTTACTCTATTGCGGACCTTGAGAACAACGGTTCGCCCCTGATTTTTACATGGGCCGTTGTATGTTACATTTCAATAATCATGAAATCATTCAGATACATAGAAAGATTTTATATACATTACTGGTTCATTGCATTACAAATACAATTAGGTAACGTAGCTAATTTGTCCACATTAATAACAAATTTCTCTCAAATTCTAACGTTTTAATTTAACCAATTACAATTTGTACTAAAATTAAATTTTATTTAACCCAAGTTTTCTTGAACAAAATATTTTCTTAAATCCCAGCAAATTTCTTTTTTCGTCTTATCCAGTTCACAGAATAAGGCCATTGCCTAATTATTGCAAAAACAGTATCGTGTTTTGTTCAGAGGTGAACATTTTTTAGCTTTCTTCTATTTCAGTGGCCTATTTACAATTTTGTAACAGTAAAAACAACAAAACATAACAGTAATAAAATTGTAAAAAATAAAGAAACAACAACAATAACAACAACAAATAATAATAACAACAACAACAGCAGCAGCAGCAGCAGCAACAACAACAATAACAACAACAACAACAACAATAATAATAATAATAAAAAAATAATATAGTAATAATTAGCATTGTGGAATAGAATATTTTACCTAATGGTGAATAAACCAATTAACTCAGATTCGGCACAAAACAATGCATCGTTGGGTAAAAATTGGCCAGTGACAGGGGAAGCTGAATACGAAAGTCCATATTCATCAGCAGCTCCAGGAAAAGCCAACGGCGCTAAAGGTAATTATCGGGTTCATTCGTTCGTTCAGTTGACATTTTAAATTCTAAAACTCAATTTTAAGTTTACTGTCTGTCGGCTATGACGATGTGGCTTTTATGCAACTTTTTTGTTGTAATCTAACTTGCATTCATTATGTCACAATTTATTGCCGTTGAATCAGATCGAAAGTTTCAAGTAAAGTTGCTTAAATGGTCAAAATTTAGGCAAACATTTCGAAGCACAAAACCTGTTCAGTAAATCGCTAAATTTTCATTAAACGAAAATTTCGCAAACCAGAAATAGGCAATTTGTGATATGAAACATTTCGGTGTTTGGGTTACTAAATATGGTACAGCCACTGGAAACGTTTACCTGATGAAGGCGAGATATTAAAAATAGCAAAAAGTTAATTTCAATATTGTTTCCAGAAACTGTGACCACATAACAGAGTTCAAAACCAAAATATTAAATTATCATTCATTTTACTAAATTGTGTTTAGCTTCTTACTCGCTTCGCTTGCAAGTTTATTTTTACTATTATTGATCGCAATCCTTATTTGACACGTTTGGATGATGCGTGTAGTTTAAAACAAACTTTGTAATATATATTCTTTGATTTCGCTATGAAACCACTTTGTAAAACAACCGCTTTGATTTGTAGTGCGTTCATTAAACGCTGTCTTACTCAACTCAAACTTCCATGATTTTGTAAGAATATTTTTAAAAGTTGTTGTTGTTTTTTTTTTGCTGAAAAATGGTTCAATTTCATTGAAAAAAAAACTTTGAAATCTTAAATTATTTCAAGTATTGTGCTTTTTTTGTGAAAAATTTAAAATTAGAACAAAAATTTTGTTTATTCTACTCGTCATAGTTTGTTCTTTTTTGCGTTGATGAGTGCAGCCGCAAAAGAACCGTATTTTAGATTCTTTCACACAAAAAGTCATTAATGTCAAATTTTAACTTAAATTTTCAGTTTTTTTACTGTGAAAATTTTTGATTCGCTGTTTTTATTTGCTGAAAGAATGATGTAATGAACAATAATTATTATATCAGGTAACGAATGATGCGGTTTCGTCCAAAGACATAGCGTCAAAAATCGTTGTAATCTCCGTGTTTGTCGACCAAAATTTTTACCTCCTACTGCTGCCTATGAAAATAGGTTTCGATATTGCATAAATAGGGAACAAAGCTTGAGGACCGTAAAAACCTTCATTTTGTAGTTTAGTATACTTTATTTTTTCAAATTTTGAAATGTTAAATTAATTAATACCACAGACTTTTGAAAATTTTACTAATCCACAGTCCTCAGTTTTAATTTCTTACCTGAAACTTTGATGGAATCTACTAATTTTTCCACATGATAACTGCAGCATTTTGCGCATAGGCTAGCGATACGGGTTGTTATAATATATATATATATGTATATATATATATGTATATATATATATGTATATATATATATGGATAGATAGATAAATATATATTATATCTGAATAAATTGTAAAACATTTTGTTTAGTTTATTAAAACTTGTGCAAAAAGCGCAACAAATTTTGCAAATGTCAAATATTATTGTCTTTCGCACAGCTGCGAACGCTAAATTTGCAGTTCGTAACATTACGATCACTGTATGACTGACAGTTTTAGTTTGAAAATAACACTTTGACAGTGTATTTTTTCATTTGTGCATAAAATATTGTATGACGATTGACGAAATATATTTATAATTGGGCCATGAACGTCGATCTGATCCCTAATAAAGTAATTAATTTTTAGTCGAAATGTGAATCTATGAACAAGCTTAGTCCGGCTCATGTAAAAACCATGGACCGAACGGTTTCCTGTGGGTCTACAATAGATTACGCTCACGTTTTAGACTTCTTTTTGTTTAGGCTTTAGGCTTTGGCTTAGGTATAAGCTGATTGTTACGCCTAGGTTTTGGCTTAGGCTTAGGCTTAGGAATATGGTTATACTACTGTATTAACGGCCCTGTTCTATACATTGTCCCTTACTCTTAAGTGAATGCCTTAGGTCAAGAACTTTGTACGACTATTGTTCTATAAATAGAACAATAATAATTCTCTATTAACAATGTATGGATTATGGATTATATTAGTTGAGTGCTAGAAATTGTGTAATATTCTCAAATGTGTATAGCAATTACTATCAGTTAGTAATAAATTTTTAAACTCACTAACTGTTGCAAGTTTTTAACTGAAAATTGATACAGAAATAGAGCAAATGATATTTGCGAAAAATGTGCTGAATTTTTAGCCTCAGCATTCACTGGTTGAGTAGCACTTTTCAACAGCTGCTGAGGGAACATATAATTTTTGACCAAATTACTTTTGTGCACTTCAAACATTGTAGCATTTATTGCAATTAACATACTATCCTGCTATACCGAATTTCAGACTCGCAGCTTTCCGAGTTCGCTTGATTGAAAACCTATTGAAAACTGGTAATTGTTCACACTGTAGTAACCCGAATAAGAGGGGGACTGATATTTATTTGGCCTCTCTACAGGGTACCCCCTCTTATTGTGTTACGGACTGCTATTTATTTTTAACCCATGCTCCGCCACCCTTCGTTACTGATATATAATATACGGTACTGCAACTATCCGTTGAATTAAACGTTAATTTGTCTTGTGTCAATAGTTTGAGCGATAATGCAAGGTTATACTTTGGAATGTACTGCCAAAATGTAAGTACGCTTTAAGTTTCGAATTCAAATTATTTGGTCCGTGAGTCATTTATGGACTACAATGAGAAATTATTGACATTTATGGACTTTATTTAACGTTTAGGGACTCTATCAGCTTACGGACTCTTATTATGGATATTGGATTCCTATTGATCGGGACTCAAAATGGGGACCCCCTCTTATTACCCTCCCCTGTTATTCGGGTCACTACAGTACAAGAATTACTGGTCATGGTTTAAGTACTGCTGTTTTAGCAATCATATAATAAACATTTATTATTTATATTGAGTAAATTCAAATGTGGCAACATTAATGTTTTTAAATTGAAATAAATATAAAAGCATTTTACAGGATCCTTCGGTCAAAATGGTCCAAAATCCGCGTTAAAAAAGCCACTCATCTCATATTTGTTGCCGCAAGAGCAGACAAGTCAATCAAAAAAAGAATCGAAAGCTCAAACAACGCCCAGGTCTGCTAGAAAATCAAATATGATTCCTCAACGAGGCTATCCGACTAGACCGATGCCAGTAAATGGCACTGATAATCCTTACGGATCTAGTGGTGCTTCTCATGTTTGGGCAAATTCCGGCACACTGCTACATCCTAGGTTCCAACCGGGAGCTCCTGGCGCATGGGGACAGGCGACACTCCCTCCGTATGCAACTTATCGACAGTCGCTACCAGATCCGACCGGAAAACCACCTATATCCGGTCAAACTAACAATATTCAGTCTGGAGCTCAGCAAAATCGTGTTCGAATAACTGAAGATAGTCGAAAGAATAATAAGTTGCCAACTGAGACAAAAAGTGCCAGTGAAAACAACAACAGCAATAATAATAACAACAACAATAATAATAATAGTAATAGCAATAGTAATGGAAACAAGAAAACAAACACAATACAAAATAATAACCAAAAACAAGTACAAAATCAATATTCGAGTGGAACCAACAGTACAACAGCGCCGTTGGTTAAAGCGACTGCAGATGCAATTAGCAATTCTGCAACAGCACGAAAAATAAGTAAAAATGGAAAAATGCCGCAAGCCAATCAAACCGTAGCAGTTAACAATGCGGTAGTACACGAACCAATGAATCATATTTATTCCGGTACCAGCTTATATGGCGGGGTACGTTTAAAAGCGGACACACAAACCCGTTGTTTTATGAATATTTTCTATTTCATCTGAAATCTAAATTTCTAACCGTGATTCAAACGTTGAGTCTGTCCAATGAGAACTGCTTAACCGCCTGCTGGTTGATTATAAGAGCTTGCCACTCGAGCCTGATTGGACCTCTTATAATCTTTTAGACATTTTGTACAGCGGATACGCGTATTGTGCTTAGTTGCTCGCGGTATGTTCTTTTACACTGTAAATTCCGATGTGTTGATTAATCAACTCAAATAGCGAATTTGGTTATTTGTGGTTGTTTCTGAGTTAATAACAGAAAACATTAATTCACTCTGAGCTTATTTATTTCTGGGTTTGATATTCTGAGTTCCGAGTTCTGAAACACCTAATTCAGAGCTCACACCTCTGAGCGGATTAAACTTTTTCTGAGTTAAAATCAACTCTCTGAAATTTGCAGTGTACGTGAAAGGGTAAATATTTAGGATTGTAAATAGTTTTCATTTTGAATTCCTGTAATGCTGGAAGTTAACAGAGCTTGAACAAAAGCTGTTTTGGCTTCAATAAATGACATTAGGTCCATTCTTAAATTATTTTAAGTGTTTATTTGCAGGTCAGACCGTCTTACTGTGGCACTACAATAGAATAAGCTTAAGCTTTAGACTATTTTTTACTCAAGTTTAGGCTTAGGTATAAGCTTATTCTTACACTTAGGCTTAGGTTTAGGCTTAAGTTTAGGAATATGTTTATACTACTGTTACGGCCCTGTTCTACACATTTTGCAATGGTTTCTAGAACTTTTTGTGATGGTTTTTTTAAATCTTCGTTCATATTATAGATTGGACTCTACGGTAGTGTGTTCGAAGACAGGCCGCCAATATTTAACGCAGGAAACCCGCAGACGGCAAGATCAAACAAAGTGGTGCCAACTGGAACACGTACCCATCAAGACACAGCCACCGCCCTGAACCAAAGCAAAAAATACCCGAGTCCCAGATTCAACAACGGCCGACTCATGAATGGAACCCTACGGTACGGAACACAAATGGAATCACGGAGAGTTTTCGGGGTAACGCCTATTCACCCTGTGGTAACTGCAACGTCAGGCTATGTTAATTGGTCAAATATAGGGGCAGCATCAATTTTACAGCTTATCCTTGGCGTTTTATTGTTTTGTTTGGGTCTTGCTCGTCTTTTAATGAAACAAACATGGGCTGTTGGATTAGAGTTGGTCCTTGGAACGTACGTATTCGTAGTTGGATTGACAGGGATTGTTGCAACAAAACGATTTCATTGGTGCACGCTTGTTGCGTGTTTTGTGATGAACGCAATCGCTGCAGTATTGGCGATTCCATCGTTTGTGATTGGTTAGTTTTTTTTCTTGTTCGGTGAAACTTATTCGACTCTGGTATATACTTTCTATCACATTAGCTTAAAGGTTTATGCTGTCACAAACGTTAAAGCTTAGGCAAATGTTTAGCGTTTAGGTATCAGGTAAGCCTTTTTCGGAGCTTAAGCGTAGGCTTGAGCTTAAGCGTAAATATGGGGGGACAGAGTACAACAGCACTCGTTCATTGTGCTTTAAAATTGGGAAGTTTTTATTGGTTGTTTTAAATGCTAAACATTTTTGATTGGTTTCTCGTTTTTTGGTTTCAAGCTTTGATTGCTTAGTTTAATTTATAAAATTAGCAGAAATGGAAATGGGCCAAACAAGCCTAAACCTTCGCGTAAGCTTAACCCTAAGCATAAGCTTAAGCGTACTGTAGTGACCCGAATAAGAGGGGGTGTAATATGAGGGATCCCCATTTTTGGTGCCAATCAATAGGTGTCCGTATCCCTAATGAGAGTTCGTTAACAGCCGTAAATCCTATTTAGAGTCCATAAATGTTAATTATTCCTAATTGTAGCTTATGAATGACTCCAGGACCAAATAATTTGAGTTCGAAACTTTAAAGCGTAATTATCCCCTTCTCACATTGAGTTGTCTGTAGGCAACTAAGCGCAGTGTATATACGTTAAATAGTATATATCGCACCGTGTTTAACAATTGCAACACGTATACATAGTACTAAATTACCACAAGACGTGAGAGCCCCCTCGGGCTCGAGCGTCAAGCTCCTATAGCTGAGTGGTGATGGTATACGCCTCCCACTCCAGTCACTGTAGTTCGAATCCTAGCATAAAAGTAGGTCTCAGGGGAAATAGAAAATATTCATGTGAGAAAGGGTTAAGTTTGAAAGTACATTCCTTTGCATAGCCTTGCATCATCGCTTAAAAGTTAAATTCAACGGATAGTTAGTTGCATTCCCGGATATATCAGTAACGAAGGATGGTGGAGCGTGGGCTAAAAATACAGTCCGTAACGGAATAACAAGGGGGGTACCCTCTGCAGAGGCTAAATAAATATCAGTTCCCCCTTTTATTCGGGTCACTACAGTAATGAAATTTACAATTTTGGCTGGCGTTGGAATTTCAAATTTTTGATTGGCTTTGAAGGTGTGACATTTTCGACTGAAATTTTTTAAATATAAATCTTGTACAAAAATGAGCCGATCAGACGGGAACTTAGCTATTTCTGAGTTAATAACAGTAAACTTTAGCTCAATCTGAGTTGAGCTGATATTCACTCTGAGCTGAATTGATTCCGGTAGATATGAGTAATTAAATCAAAATGAGTTCAATCAACTCAGAAATATGAGTTCTGATTGTCCTAACGCAGACTGTGTGATTCAACTTATTCTGAGTTAAAGCTCAACTCACTGAAATTTACAGTGTTGCTAATTTGTAACAAATTCTATTTTTAGGGCTGATGGTGACAGTACCAGATAGTCTTCGAACCGCACCTCGTGGTGCATTTGCACGAGATTCCGACGTCGTTGGTGTTGATATATTTTTGTCGGTTGTAAGTTTAATCGAACTTGCAGTTGCAATTACAATTGCTGTTTTTGGTTGCAAATTTGCAGGTGCAAGCGCTGAAACTTACTTTGAACAGAAAATACTTCACGCTACTGCGCAATGCAGCGTTACTTCACACGCTGGAGCGATACAAAAGCTGACCAAAGATGACGGAAATAACGGAATTTCATCGAAAGGATCTGATTCGACTGGCATTCATTCAGAATAATTGTTCAGTTGAGTTTAAACTCTAATTGAAAATGTGTTGTGCTGTATTTTATTAAAAAAGTTAAAATTCCTGGTTCTTGAACGCTTTCGTCACACAATTTTTAAAAATTTCAGTTCTTTGCATAAAATTTGGTTTAGAATTAGGCTTACGCTTAGTCTTAATAGATACTGGTCACAGCTTGTGATTTTAGGCATATAGTTAGGCTTAAGCTTGCACTTTAAGCGGCCCATGTATAGAACAGGGCTAGATCGTTTTCCGGCGGGGTTGTAATTGAGTCAGTTTTAGCTTTAGATTAACGTTTTTGCTTAGGCTTAGGCTTCGGATTAGGCTTAATTTTAAGAATTGACTGATCCTTACACTTATTCATAGGCTTAGGAATATGCTTATACTACTGCTTCGACCCTGTTCTATACAATGTTCCTTTAATTTTGCTAAGGTTGAGCGTGTGAAGGTGATAATATCTTTTGAGTGAATTTGAAAAATGAAATACTTCTCCGCCCGACCTTGGGACCATAAAAAATCAAATATTTCAAAAAATTCAGTTTTGGGCGTGGAATAATCAGGCGAGGTCATGAGAAACTGAAATATGCAAAGATTTTCAAAATGTAACCATTTGTGGGTAAACGTCGGCTGATAGGCGTATAACAAAAACGACCCAAATTTTACACTTGAGATCTTAAATGAAACTCGGGCAGCAAAATTTGCCAGGATTACAAGTTTGTTAGACCCGTTATGAATGAATTATACCAATACAGTATGTCGAAGTATTCAAAAAGTTAAAATATTTCTAAAAATTCAAAGTTTAAGAACGTAAAAGTTTACCAGATTCGACGTTTAAAATATTCTATCGAATATTTTTTTCAATCTTACCAAACGTTCGGCCAATGTTACTTTAAGCGGCGTTACCGTGGATTACGCGTATTCCTAAGCCTAAGCCTGAGCGTTGCAAAAATGTGTTCCTAAGCTTAAGCCTAAGCTTAAGCAAAAAAAATTATTTACAATGAAGAACTGCTTCTTTTATAGTCCCACCAGAAACCTGGACGTCCCTTAAAGTAAACATGGGCCAAACGTTCAAAGCGAAATTCTGCCACACAGAACAACGAAATATATTTTTTTCAAAATTTTCGGTTTAATTCTAATCCAACTGACGTTCGATCAAAAATGGTTCCAGTATGAAAACTTGTTGCATATGCTTCTTGTGACCTCCGTTGATCATTGAACATTAAAATTTAAAT
>JASANG010001196.1:0-88085 GCA_030248215.1 Enoplolaimus lenunculus
ACTATTTTTACCCGGATTTGACGTAAAATTTGGATTTTCGCCCGGTTTTGACATAATCTCGAGTTATCCCGAAATCTCGTAAAATTGCGGATTTCGCGAGTCAAATTAGCATCGCCGACGTTTATTTTGTGCACGCTGTCATATTATTTGTTCTGTTACTTGTATTAAACCTACAAAACTCGGTGTTAACACTCCAGAGCGTACTAACCCCAAATCAGATCACTTAGAATTGCATGAGTCAAAAATCTACAGTTTTCGGATATTTTAGCCTCAAACAGGGCCGAATAGCGAAGTCCAGAGCTGACACCTAGCAAGGCGTGTTGGCTACGGGCCTGGTGCGACATCAGTTCAGCAAGAAAATTAGCTAATGTCCGCATAGATGCTATATGAAATCACACTTAAATGCAGTATGTACTAGTACACTGCATAATACAGAGCCTGTTGTTCTATAAACTTTACGTGTCCGGTTCGAATTACAAATGTCTCAAGTAGAGCAAAAAACCTAGCTAAGAAATTTAAAAATATGCATGTCCAACTATTCCGGGGTTTTATTTTGCTAAATTTCTAGTACGTTTTTGTGACGCGGTTCAGCTCGATTAACTTCTGTTATCTTTGGTAAAGTTTGCAGTGCTTCTATATTTCGATTAATTCCAATCGTTTTCTGAGTTTTTACATATTTCTTCGGTTTATAGGTAAACGTTTTCAAAATTCATTTGCTTAAGGCTTTTTTGAAATCTGAAATGCTATGCTTGCTATAACACATCCGATAGCTTTTGTAAAAACACTTTATTCGTCAAAATCTTTTGAATTTTATTTCACGTCAGCCTCAAATGGTATGGCAGCAGAACAACCAACGCAGAAGCTTAATGCTAAGCGTAAATAATAGTTAGAAGTATAACTTACTACGTGTTGATTCTGCGAGGTAGAATTGGGCCATCATTTTTAAAGTTACGATTAATGAAAAAAGGTTTGTTCTGTCGCGGGGCTTTAGGTAGCGGACGTAGCTAGTGAAGACTTGTTGCGCTCATTCTTCTTAACATTGAAGTTATGGCTAACGAGAAGGAAGTTGTAGTATTACATCGTAAACCAAATAAACAAAAGTCATTTGACGCATAGGCTTACAGCGAACTTACAGTTTGACCGATCCCGAACCCGTTGGGATTTTGACGAATATGTGCATAATATGTGTAATGTTACGACATGCACGCTGTAAGGTCTGGACTGGTCAAAAACGGGAATTTTCGACCGATCCAAAGGCGGGTATGGTCTAGTTTCTGGTCGATCCTGGAACAGTTTTAACACAAGTTTAGATATTACTATGGCTCGTACGTGTTTATAACACGTTTTATCCGTTTTACTTGTGATAAGTTGGGTAGGCTAGGGTACGACAGTCTTTCAGTTTTTAGTTCTCAGCAGCTGAAAATGAGGGGCGCTCCCAATTGGTTTCGAACGCCAGGCCGAGATTGGTCTTATGCTTTTTTGAAACGTCACAAAAACGCATTGTCTGTGCGGGTTTGTAACAATTTGAGCAATGCCCGAGCCCGGCTATCAATTTAGGAGGTTACGGAGTTTATGGCGCGCTTTAAAAACACTTGCGACGGAATTCCACCCGAGAATATTTCCCCAGGTTTGGAAAAACTTATTTTCCACCGCGGGACTAAATACCCGGACCACGTAATGACTGCTACTAAGTGTTCTACAAGCGTTATGTTTTGTGCAAGTGTTTCCGGCGTTATGCTGCCGCCGCTTACATGTTATAGAGCTGCGAGTGGGTGCAATTCGCTTTGGACGCGGAACTGTCCAATAGGTTTCCCGATGTGCACAGCCGACTGCTGTGCAGCCGGTGCAGGTTTTAGTACCAGCAAGTCTGGGTGGTTCGACGGTGTGACATTTGTTACTTGGTTCCGGGCTTGTTTTTTCGAGCATGCAAAAAAACTTCCTGGAACAAAAGTTTTACTCGGTGACAATTTGTCATCGCACTTCAGCGATATATTGTGTGTCGCAACCAAAAGTTTGGCTGTTTCAAGCTTGAAGTCGGTCGATTTTGTGTTTTGCTCATAAGCGAGCACAAATTTGTTAATCAGACCGATTATTAGGTTTTTTTAAACCTGTTATTAGCTGCGCATTTGACTTGTTTAGAAAAACAGGGGTCGTTTAAACCTCTTGAAATTCACACATTCTGAGGAAACATGCTCACTATTATGTATTCGTTTAAAAGTTGTTTGTATGGAGGACAGAATAATTAATGAAACAACGGATTGCGCCTTAAGTACTTTCCGATATATTTAGTTAAAACCATAGTTGCGCTGTTTAGTTTTCTAAATTTTCTTGATTATTTGTTTTGCTATTTTTGACTTTAGTAAACTGTCTGAGACGATGCGGGTTCCATTTCCTGGTACTTGTGACAATTGTTTTGCTGAAGACAGAGCGGGAAGGTGTTTGATTTGATACATCTTGAGATATGCAATTTTTATTTCTTAAAATCATGCGCCAAAAGTTGAACTGGCCAATTTCACCCCATTCCCCGCCATAGTCGCCCCATCGAGGGGCGAGTTTGGCCACTTTGTTTTGCGAGATATATCTTCGTATGCATAATAGGTAGAGATATGCCAGTATTACTAATCAAAAGAGCGCATCAAGTTACACAAAGTGGGGTGAGATTGGCCATTACAGTTTACAAATGGCAATGTGCGGCTTATTTTAAAATGAAACGTGGCCAAAGTCGTCCCATTTTACCGTATATATACCGTTTATTGCATCTAATGCGTCTACATCAATCTAACTTTTATCACTATTTTAGATGTGCTGGAGTAGGAGTTATGTGATTATTTTCTTGTTTCACTATTTGTAAGTTGTAAATAAAATAAATTGCGGTGGTTATGAAGCGCTTCGCACGTAACTATGTATAATATTTGGTGCTCCATTATTACAAAAACAATTAAGGCAGTTTCTGTAATTTATTATTGTAATTGCGCTTGAGTGGAACTCAAATAAGAATGCGAATAGTGGTAATATAAGGAAAGTCTCATATTTCCTAAAAACTTGTTGGGTACTTTTAACGTTAAAAGTGTTTCGACGTGCTTTGCGCTCAAATGGTTTTTGACTATAATATACGTATCAATATTTTGTGATTTGCAGGTGTACTTATATGTAAATACTTTTTGCAAGAAAGTTACGCGATAGCCGTATAATTTTTCAGTTTCGCCAAAGATGGCCGAACAGCTAACAGAAATACTAAACAAAACCGTGTCTGGAGGTTAGTATATACAGCAGGGTTCCAGCGGAATTAGTTCGAAATCAATGCTAAGAAAAAACAGTAATTTGGTGTTGAAAATAGCTTTAAATTGCGTATCTGAGCGCATCACAGCAAGTTTATTGCATTACAATAGGCAAATTGTCTCGTGACATGATGTGGCAAATAACGAACGCACTAGCAGTAACTTCACGAGTATAAAAATGTTGCGTGATGTTATATATGATTAAAACGGTACTGTACTCTCACTTACATGCTTTTACAAAAGGAACAAAATTTGGACTTTAGACTATTTTGCAGGCTCCCGTATTGGGGTCCGAGGTCCGGTTGCGGCTGCAGCCCCGGATACAATCGTGTTCCCGGGACATTTCATCATTGCAAAGTGCATCAACATTAGGGATCTGTCGATACCAAAATTTTTGCCGATACCGATGCTGAGTCTTATTTTGACATTTAGCCGATGCCGATTCCAACTTTAGTACACCATGCTTAATTAACATATAAGATACTACATTACATCATTATATGAAGACTTAAAAAACCCTAACCATAATAAACGATTATAATTTTAGACGAACAGTTTATTTATTTCAATTAATTTTTTCAAACACAGACGCAAGAAAGATATCAGTTTTCCTGACCGGACACACTGATTTGCGCCCAGAAATAAAATTGATAGCATTCAAACTGACTGTGATGTGCAAAAAGTATCGGCAAGGGATCGGCAATTTTTATGCAGTGCCGATGCCGATTAATCGGCACATCCCTAACCAACATACAGTTTTTTACCTCGTGACGTTCAACTCGCTATACTGCCTTCTCCACTGCGGGTAGGGGCGAGCACTTTTCGAAAAATTCATTTTCCCCCTGCGAAAATTTTTCCGCCCCCGAAAGGCCCCCCCGGCGAATTTTCGGCCGCCCCCCAGCAAATTTTTTTGCTGGGGGCCCCCAGGACCTTTCTAGGCCAACAATTTTCAATGTTAAAACTTAAAGACCTGGACTTCTTTTGAGGCGGACATTCGGCAAAATATGATTTTATATTACGCTGAGTACTCATAATTTTTTAATAGCGTTACAAATACCCGTAGTAACTAATACAATTCAATAATGAACTGAAAAAAGCACAATTATATAAAGGCCGTTTAAGGGCATACAGCATTCGAAAGTACCTTGCAGCAGCAAGGTCAACCCGCCTGAGCCTTATGATAAACTGAAGCTGTGACTAATATATAAAATATATATTAATCACAGTTTCAATTATAGATTATCTATATTTTATATAATTGTGCTTCTTTTAACTTCTGGTTAAGTTGTCAGTAATATTAGTTAAAATTATTATTAGCGTTTGTGAGAAATTTTTGTCATGTTGAGCGATTCAGTTGAGTTGAAACACGGTCTAGAATGAAAAAATGGTCCAAAAAGTCGGTTTGCAAAATTTTAAGCCTGCCCCCTGGACCCCCAGATCATCTGGGGGCCCCAGAAAAACTGCCCCCCCAGCAAAATCAGCTGCCCCCCAGAAAACTCCTGGGGGGGCCAGGAAACGCCCCCCGGCGGAAATTTTCATGCTGTGGAGAAGCCAGCATCTAGCACTAAAAGTGCTCGTTATTTGCTTCTCGCTCGCTTCACTGATAATTTTTCACTGTTCATGTTTATGGATTTAGGTGTTTGCGTGTGTACAAATATGAATTATGTACATTGATAGCAGGGTGCAAGAGGACTTCCGAGTTCGATTAGAATTCCGATTCAAAATGAATTTCGATTCTGATTGCACAATCAATCGGAATCAGAATTTTGAAGTGTTCATTTTAATCCTACTCGTTTTGATACGTTGCATAAAATTCAAGTTGTTTTCGAATAACCAGTCGTAGTGGGACTACATTTATTGAGCGAAGCTCGAACACACGTAAGCAATTAAGGTAATATGCAAATTAGTTATTAGCTATCTATTAATTTATCGGTTTTGGACATTTGTAAGCAATTTCCTCAGATTCCTCGCACTCAAAAACCCTTCAGCCACCGTAATAATTTTTGGAATAATTTAAAAAGTCCTAATTTTGTCTTGTCAATCAAGCTAATATGCAAATTTGCTATTAGCTAACTATTCAATTATCGTTTTTGGATGTTTGTAAACTATTTATTCAAATTCCTCGCACCTAAAAACCCTTTAGTGCTGAAATTATATTGCTTTTAACCTTAATAATTAGTTAAATATTGTAAAAAGTCCTAATTTAGTCTTATAAACTATGCTAATATGCAAATTATCTATT
Organism: Enoplolaimus lenunculus; assembly: GCA_030248215.1. Taxonomy (NCBI): domain Eukaryota; kingdom Metazoa; phylum Nematoda; class Enoplea; order Enoplida; family Thoracostomopsidae; genus Enoplolaimus; species Enoplolaimus lenunculus. The sequence continues at coordinate 5,521 of JASANG010001196.1, forward strand.
AGCTAACTGCTCAATTATCGGTTTTGGAGGTTTGTAAACAGTCTACGCAGATTCCTTGCACACAAAAACCCTTTAATGCTAAAATTAGATTGCTTCTAACTGTAATAATTAGTGAAATATTGTGGAAAGTCCTAATTTAGGCTTAATTAATTACGCAAATTAGCCTGTAGCTAATAAACGGCTTAAAATTTTAAAACCCCAATGCGAGGTTAACACCCCAGGATAATTGGCTTTCAAACAAAAAAAAATTATCAAAATCGGTTCAGCCGTTCCTGAGATTCTTTTCGGACGGACGGACAGCCACCTTTCGACCCCCAAGTACAAAACATAAAACGCTTCGCGAAACTCCGAGCTTCGCTCAATTAATTGTTGTATAGCTTCACACAACCAATAATTACGCCAATTTGTTCAATCGACGTTTTTCAAAATTTTTGCTAGCCAACAGACACCCAAAATCAATATTATATTTGTCAATACAAATTATCCGTACAGTCACCAAATTTCTAGTTCCGATTACGATTTATTCCGGTATAAATTCGCTATTCCGATTGCAGTAAAATTCTGTTCCGCTTTGCACCCTGATATAGATAGAAACAAAATGGTTGTTCTTTGCAACTATTTTTAGATCCAAAAGATCAACAAAGTGCTCTGGACTTCCTTCAGCAAGCGCAGCAGTCAAATTTGGTATGTTTACAATTGTATAAAAGCCTTACATACCTACGTGGGTATGATCATACGGTTTTGTTAAAGTTTTTATTTTGACTAGGAGCATCATCGACTATGCAAACAGTCGAACAATAAAATGAAAAGTTTGCAAACTGACGATATTTTTGCTTTTTATGATGCATTTTAGTCCGAATTTATCAAACTGTTATCGGAAGTTCTACGCAATCCACAAGCAGGCGTTGTTGCACGTCAAGCTGCTGGTCTTCAGTTGAAAAATATATTAACTAGCAAAGATGGGGCAATCAAACAACTTTATATCGATCGGTGGATGGCACTTCCGGATGATGTGAAAAACTTTGTTCGCTCAAACGTGAGTTGACAAAATTGTTGTAAATCAATTTTAGCTTGAGTCAAGTTAAAAATGTATGTTTGAGAAATAAACCAGTCGTGGACATACTTACTTTTTAATCAGTTATTCAAATTTCTTGTACGTGAAACCGTTTTGTACAGAAATTAAATTGCTTGTTGTAACCCTAATGATTAGTGAAATACTGTAAAAAGTCCTAATTTAGGTTTAACCAATTATGGAAATTCGCCTGTAACTAATATACGGTTAAAAAGTTTAAACCCCCAATGCTAGGTGTACACCCCAGGATGGTAAGCTAAGCTTTCAAACAAAAAATCGGTTTAGCGGTTCCTGAGATTCTCTTCGGGCGGACAGACGCACGGACATTCACCTTTCGACATCCTAGTATAAAACATAAAACGCTTCACGAAGAGTTTCGCTTTGCTCAAAAATCTTGGAAACGGAACATTTTCGAAGCTTTTACTATTCTAACAAACGGTCAGATTTTTTTGTTGCGTTATTTTTCTGTTTGTTTTAAGGTTTGCTGTATTTGTGTCGATGAGTGTATTTGTTCATTATTGTTTAGGTTACCGAAACCCTAGGCACTGAACAACATCGACCAAGTGTTGCAGCGCAATGTGTAGCTGCAATTGCGTGCGCGGAATTGCCTCGAGGTGCAGATTCAGCAATCATAACAAAGTTGATGCAAAACGTCACTCAACCAGAATCGAGCGAAATGTTGAAAGAATCGTCGTTGGAAGCGATTGGATACATTTGTGGTGATATTGTGAGTTGAAATTGAATTGGAATTAAAAGAATCTTTAGACTATGGGGGAAGGAAGAGAGTATTTGAGTAAATATAGTACTGTGCATGCATGAGCGGTCTCGGTCAAAAAGGAGGGACGCGGACCCAACCTACCGAGGAAAATTTTCGAAAAACCCTTCCCGGGGCAAAACCCCCCCCGCAACCGTGTTGTTTTTGCTCCCGGGCAGATGAAATAGATTGTTAAAAAATTTTAACGTAGCGTGACATAATAAATGCGGACGACCCATTATTTTTTAAACGATGTCTTAAATGTTTTAAACGCGAAAATGCAACTATTTGTGCTTTGTCACAATAAAATCAAAATGTTTTGGGATTTCTTTCAAAAATAGAATTTTGAGTATTGGAGGGCATTCTGTTTCTCAAATCGCTGTATAACCAGGTAGCGGTGCTCTACAATCGTTCGCTGTCTGTGTTTGTAGGCGAAATGCCCAAATACTTCCGGGCCATAGCTGCGATCATAGGCAAATTTTTGTGATTGCTTATCGCTTTTTCACCTCTTTGGTCTCGGTTTGCAAACCATCAAGACTGGAATAACCGTTATTGAGACCAGCCAAATCCCGAGGCTTACCGAGACCGAGACCGCCCATCACTGGTGCAGTGTATGAGTATGGTGCTCGCTGGTGCGCATTTGAAGAGTATGATAGGATTATTCCTCGGTTTGACCAGCGAGCACTTTTATACGTTATGTATATACTCTTGTGCACCTTTCACATTGCCATATTCACTTCCGTGATTAAACCTCATTTTCAGTTCTTAGGGCTTGGCCGTGGAGTGGAGGGCGACCCCCACCGGGGAGGGTACCGTCTTGAAAACCGTATGTTGCAACTAGATTAGTAAGGATTGAAGCGCAAAATGTTGTTCGTATGTCGGAGTTATTGGACACAAAATTTTTTGCTATTTGAGGGATGACAGTTTTATGGTGACGTATATATTGCCAGCAAGAAGCTAAGTACGGGCGGCATATTGCTTATTTTCATTTCATTTAGGAACGAAGTGTGCTGGGCAATCGATCTAACGAGATTCTCACTGCTATTGTTCACGGAATGAAAAAGCTGGAGCCCAGGTAATGTTTTGGGCTCTTGTGCTCTCCAACCCACATTTATGGTTAAATCTTGACCCTTTTGTTGCCGAGCAGTATATGTGGTATGTTTTGCTTGATTATAAGGCTTTGGCATTGGATTATTGTTTGATCTTGTAGCAACGGATAGAGTATTACTAAACTAACGTAGCTGTTATTAGTATTTCTGGTTTATTTAAGTGATCATGTCAGACTTGCTGCAACTACGGCGTTGTTCAATTCTCTAGAATTCACAAGAGCTAATTTTGAAACTGAGGTATGTTCCATAAAATAATTGACATTTGCATGCACAGTTTTCAAATTCCTTTATCATTGTGTGAAACAAGACGTTTAAGTGCGAATATAGGTCCGCAAAATTACGTTGGGCGTTATTATACTGGGGTAGATGTGCCGTCAGGAATTTGTTTCCTGGGTGGGAATACAGCATTTTTGTCTGCGGGATCGTCATAAGAAAGTGATAAATATTTTAATGAGGAGCATCGAACGTGGTAAAAGGCACGAATGCTTTACAAACGACAGTTATGATATTATTAAACTACAGCCAAAACACGAAATTCGTCGTCACCAAGGAAGTGCAGTTACGGCTTCTAACTTTATCAGTGAAAATGCAAAAAGTATACGTACGTACGTATTCAAATGGAAAGCGCTAATTTTTGTGACCTCTTAGTAAAGCTATCGAAAATCACATTATGTGTTGGAAATGCTAAATTACCTCGTTTACATGAGCACTAATTACATTTTTAAGTAAAATTTTAATAATTTCACTACATTGTTCTATTTTTATGCTGTTACGATTATTATAGTCTACCTCATGTCATTCTTTGAATTGCACAGCAGGCAAAATTCATAAACATGAACAGTAAAAAATTATCAGTGAAGCGAGCTAGAAGCAAATAAGGAGCACTTTTAGTGCTAGATGCTGGCTTCTCCACAGCTTGAAAATTTCCGCCGGGGGGCGATTCATGGGGGCCCCCAGGAATTTCCTGGGGGGGGCAGCTGATTTTCCTGGGGGGGCAGTTTTCCTGGGGGGAGGCTTAAAATTTTGCAAACCGACTTTGTTGACCATTTTTCCCATTCTAGACCGTGTTTCCAACTCAACTTAAGATTACTCATCGCTCAACATGACAAAAATTTCTCGCAAACGCTTTTAACAGTAATTTTAACTAATATTACGTATATACTGACAACTTAACCAGAACTTGAAAGAATCACAATTATATAAAATTTAGATAATCTATAATTGAAACTGTGATTAATATATATTTTGTATATTAGTCACAGCTTCAGTTTATCATAAGGCTCAGGCGGGTTGGACTTGCTGCTGCTAGGTACTTTCGAATGCTGTATGCCCTCATACGTTCTTTATATAATTGTGCTTTTTTCAGTTCATTATTGAATTGTATTAGTTACTACGGGTATTTGTAACGCTATTAAAAATTATGAGTACTCAGCGTGATATAAAATCATATTTTGCCGAATGTCCGCCTCAAAAGAAGTCCGGGTCTTTGCGTTTTAACATTGAAAATTTTTGGCCTAGAAAAGTCCTGGGGGGCCCCAGCAAAAAAATTTGCTGGGAGGCATTTTACGGGGGGCGGCCGAAAATTCGCCGGGGGGGCCTTCCCTAGGGGCGGCAAAATTTTCGCCGGGGGGAAATGAAAATTTCGAAAAGTGCTGGGGCCCCCATTCCCGCAGTGGAGAAGCCAGAGATGAACATAAACTGTCGCAAAAATTATTACAGTAGGAAAAGTTGGTGCGAAATTATTGGAGGTTAGGCCGTTTAGAAATTTAACATTTACGCCGCTGCGCTTGAACCCGTACCGTAGATATGTACTCATTACATCGCAGGATTAGCAGGGGCATGGAATGAAATGTGAGACGTGAACGTTGATATTAATATGTTCCATGTTCGCGAGCGAAGGAAGCGAGAAAATTTTGGCTCCTGTGGCATGTGGGCAATTTTCATTTTATTTTCGCGACATTTTACCATTTTTCATTTTACGGGCTCAACGGCAGCCCGCCCTGCCCCTCTTTGCTACGCGATTGACTGGTCGTGTAACGCCGTCCCTTACCGTGTTGGAGGAGTGACATTAAAATTTTTAAAAATACAGCACCCCACTTATATTTGTTAACGCCAAAGCGGTACCTGTTTAATGGATCGTCTAGAAACCACACCCGGATAGCCAGTGAAACATTTTTTAATAATTAGTCTAATTTACGTAGGATTATATATATGCATTACAGAATGAAAGACACGTCATTATGCAAGTGATTTGTGAAGCAACACAGTCGACCAATAAGCAAGTTCGTGTTGCAGCGTTGCAGTGTCTTGTACGCATTATGTCATTGTATTATCAATTGATGGAACAGTACATGAATTCGGCATTGTTTGCGGTGAGTCCGAAAAATTTAGTTTTATATAACGAATGGAATATGGGTTTGATTGTATGTTAAAGGCTTCTAGCATATAATTGTTTCGTACCCTTGCGCAAGGTGTGACCCGATATTTCATTGACTTTAACCAAAATTCGAAGAGCGAAGTTTTGTCTTTGATGTTTATGTTTCTAAGTATTTACTTTATATATCACTTTCACCTAAATGCAAAAGTTTTGTCTGACTCAGAGCTTCGCCCTGAAAGTAACGAATTACCGTACAGCGTCTGTTAAAATGGTTTAATTCAGATTACTGTTGAAGCAATGAAAACCGAAGAAGATGATGTTGTACTTCAAGGAGTCGAATTTTGGTCAAACGTTTGTGATGAAGAGATAACGCTCGCACTCGAAGCCGAATCAGTGAGTCGACAGAGGGTAACGGTAGTGTCATTGGAAAGGGAGCGGGTTGGCCACACAAGTAATACTGAAAATTAGGGGACGTGTATTTGGAAATTTCACTGATATTCGCGTTTCTTCATGTTAATTATCATCTCATGGCCATAAATCTTGTAATATTTGATGCGCCGAGTCAAGGTTTGTGTAATTATACAAACATATGTGAATTTTTGTATGTTACTGGTGGTCAGGGTGCAACCGGAATTACAATTTACCGGAACCGGAACCGGAATTTGAAAATTTTACCGGAACCGGAACCGGAGAATGAAAAATGCATTTCACCAAAAATTTCATTTTAATCTTATTTTTTGCTCTATTATTTGTGAAATAACCTTAGTCGAACATAGGTATTTATTTTATTTGTTGTATTTTAGATTTTCATCATCGACTGAAGTGAAATCCACCATCAATGGCTTATATTCGGAGTACAAGTGGCTGTCAAAAGAGATTCTTAAAAATTAGCAAAGTTAAGAAAACGGCCAAATTATAATACCGGAATTTTTAAATCCGGTAAAAATTTACCGGAACCGGAACCGGAAGGTGAAAAATTGCCGGAACCGGAACCGGAATTCCGGTTGCACCCTGCTGGTGGTATGCGATACTGATAGCTTTAACACATTACCCAACCAGTATGGGGCATCAAAAGTTTAGATTCATGAGCATTCCAGGTTAAACACGCGTGGGTTTTTAAAATTGAGCTTAAACAGTCTGTGTATTTAAAATTGAGTTTAAAAGTTGATATTTTTCGAAACCTTTTAGCACACGCCGTTTGAAAAATTTTATCGGTATGAAAGCCGTTTCTAGTAAATTTCGAGTAGAGCTTTCGTTACGCGTGAATGTTTTTTGCAGTTGAAATGCGCAGCTGTAAGTTGTTTAAAAATTTATTTGAAGAACTCGCAGCTGCAATTTAATCAAGATGAATATGTGACAAGAATTAATTCATAGACATGAATAACCTTACAAGTGGAATAAATTCATTTTCATTGGCTGTACTGATAATTCACAGTTGTCAATGTAAAACTAGGTCTATACGTGAATATCAGAGTGAAATTTATGTCAACTCTATTGATGTTCTCGTGAAAACAGGACATCCGTGAATGTAGTGTTAATCCATATATAGTTATTTCATTGTTTCCAAGCCTATTCCAAACTCGTATATGGTTCGATGTAAACAATTTTATATTACTTTTGATTTCAGGCTGCTGAACTTGGAAAGCCACCCGAAAATGTCAGCAAGTTTTATACAAAGGGTGCGCTAAATCACTTAGTTCCAATTTTAACACAATTGTTAACGAAGCAGGTAAGTAATTTTTTAGTACCTCTGATCTTTGTAATTTGAAAATTTTTGTTGATTTTTTGGCTTTCAAAGCAGTGTGAAATGGTTGACAGTTTTGCAAGATAATTTAAATTCATAAATTGTATATTCACAAAGCAAATTCCTACAAGTTCAAATCACTGGTTTCGAATCAGTCTCCAAATCTCCACCGTTTTTGTGTGAATGACCTGAGTTTTTGCTGTTTTTTGCTTAGGATGAACACGACGATGAAGATGATTGGACGCCGTCAAAAGCAGCAGGTGTTTGCATAATGCTCATGGCTCAGTGTGTCGGTGACGATGTGGTTCCTGTGACACTGCCGTTTATCACAGACAATATTGTGAGCCCGGTGTGGCAAAATCGAGAAGCTGCTGTGATGGCATTTGGTAAGTTTTTGCATTTAAGGATTGTGTTTATTTGGAAAATGGTGATTTATGGTTTCTTTTAGCCATTGGAAGCTGGTAAAGTTATACATAATTTCTCAAATGCTACAAGATAAATTTGGCTGCGCTCAAGAAATTTGTATTAGGTTTGGCTATTTTCTTGTTTAATTCACTAATTTTTACGGCTACTGAAGCATTTCATTTTGGATACGAGGATTTTGAATAAATTGTTCACTAACCTCCAAAACAGATAAATGAATAGTTAGCTTATAACTAATTTGCATATTACCTTAATTGCTTAAGTGTGTTCGAGCTTCGCTCAATACATGTAGACCCACACGACTGGTTGTAAAGCAGGCTTCGTTCTCAGTACATAAACCTTTAGTTACTTACGCATAAGTTTAGTTTTTTTTTCGTTTGCTTTCTTACTTTAATATTCAGTTTTTGTGTGTTCTTCTTTCAGCCTGCCTATTGCATTGTCCTTGATGTATAACTGAAAGATTTTTATTTTAAGGTTCAATACTCGAAGGACCGGACAGCGAGAAACTGAAGCCATTAATTATGCAAGCGATGCCAATGCTTATTAACTTGCTACAAGATACTAATTTAGTTGTTAAGGTAATTTACGACTTAGGAGTAGACAGAATTAAATGTTACTATATTTCGATGTATTGCACGCTTGATAGGACTTTTGTTCCGGTTAAATTTTTGGAATAAATTTCTATATAATGTTTATTTTCTGCAGTGATATGAAGTTTTGTGCGAATAAACCAACTTTTTTGTGTTCTGTGGACTTGCGATGCTTTTGAAGTCGATTTTTTCACAGCATGTGATATTTCCGTAGTTGAGTGGCTTAATTTAATGCTTTCATGACAATGATATCTGTTTGTATTTGGCAGATTTTATCATGTACGGAAGCGACATTAATGCTTACTGAACATTATTTAACATTAAATATTTTGGCTGCCAATTAAAAGAAAACTCAGTCGATATATTCAAATTAGCCGTTCGAATTTCATTAACCGTAGCAAACCTCTGCATCCACATTTTTATACCGTTGCATTATGACGTCGAACCTGAATTTTATCAGTGTTTTGATTTTTAGGACACTGCAGCGTGGTGTGTTGGCCGAGTGTGTGAAGTGACGCCGGATATTGTAATTGCACCTGAAGTACTGATGCCGCTGTTGCCAGCGCTTAGTCTCGCACTTCAAGAAAAGCCTCGTGTTGCTGCAAATACTTGCTGGGTATGTATAAATGGTCAACCTATTGAAGTAACAATTTTTGAATGGACTGGTGAAATGTCTAACAATATACTGTTCAGAATGTTTTTGTTGGCTTTGAGACAGTTTTGGTTTGTATCGACAAAATTTTTCATATATACTTGATGCACCCATGAATTTGATATCACTTTTTGCATTAATCAACAATTAGTTTGCCCTAGACTGGTGTCACATTTTGCTATATTATACGAATATATGTATATACATCACATCCATATTCTTCGAAAGACTTTCTTTGAAACATTTAGGCAATATCGAGTTTGGCCGAAGCAGCATATCTATCTGCGCAAAGCACAGGAGAAACAGATGTGCGTGGTCATCCACAAACGTATATTTTGTCATCGTGTTTTGATGCAATGGTCACTGAATTGTTGAAGACAACGGAAAGGTACATACCAACTCTAGTACTGCAGTGCACGCCGCACGGTTAGATAAAAGTCGGAAAAGTTTGGTTGAAAGTTTTCAAATTTTAGCCTTTTGTTTTTGGTATACAAGCCCTTCAGTAAAAGAAGCTGTTGGAGGCTAAAATAATTCAGTAAAATGTCACTATATGGTCGGTTCCTGTGTCCGACATAGACTTATCGGATATTGGTTATTAAGCTTCTGCAATAATAATAAATAATAATAATAATATTAATAATAATAATAATAATAATACTATTAATAATGCTTGCAGCCATTTTTAAGTGATGATGAAGAACGTAGATTAATGTTTGCTGATATTTTGTGCCAACTCTAAACGGTCGGATTTAAGTTCAGTTTTTTAATAATCAATTTGATGTGGCGAAAAAAATTAAATTTATTTTAACATAATACTCGATTTCAATAGAGATTCACTATTCCGTATCCGGCAAACCGATATTGGGCCGTACCCTGGACACAAGGTAACGAAAGCCGTTTTGCTAGCTGTTATTTGTTATAGACCAGATGCTTCGCAATCGAATCTGCGCAACGCGGCATACGAAGCTCTGATGGAATTGATGAAAAATTCGCCAGTGGACACGTACGCAACCGTTCAAAAAACAACTGTTATTGTTTTGCAACGTTTGCAAGCGTTGATTGCAATGGAAGCTCAAATTCAGTCGTCTTTAGATCGGACCCAATTTTACGAGCTCGAATCGTTGTTGTGTGCTTCACTTCAGGTTTGTTGAAATTTACGCTTTTTAAATCTTGAATTACACTCAGAATAAATTAAATAATTAATTTACTATGGTCATTGTAATAAACTGGAAATTAGTTTACTGGAGGTTTGTAATAATTTCTGTGAGACGCTTTTTTATTGTGTTTTACTTATTTTGAGTTTTCTGTTAACATGCTATTTTTGTCATATCAGATTATATATCATTTTCAAATATGCGGCATTGGATTTGAATTTTATTTTGGCGTGCTGCAATGCGATTTTAGGATTTTTTATGTTTTAACCAAAAACTGTAATTATTGTGTACTGTGCTGTTATTGAATGATTTTGCGTTTTTGTGATTTCAGAGTGTGATGCGTCGGATTAGTACAGAAGACGCGCCGCAAATTGCTGACGTCGCAATGCAAACACTGCTTGAAATATTAAAATCCAGCAGCAAGAATCCAAGCGGCGGCGTATTAGAAGATGCAATTACGGCTGTGTCAACTATAGTTGAAAGTAAGTGATGTTACAGTTCTTGGCCCATATTCTCAAATGAATATAGCACCTATCACCAGTTGGTAATAGGTTTTCAAACTGAAGAAATGCTGCAATTGGAGATCTCAAAATTTGCATAGAAGTAAATCGAATGCAATCAAGGTGCTGAATTTCAAACCTTACCATTCCTTGGTTCAAAAGTTAGAAGACCTATCACCAACTGGTATTAGACAGGGTGCAGAGTGAAACTGGATTATACCGGAATCGGAATCGGAACAACAAATTTATACCGGAATTGTAATCGGACTTGGAACTAGAAATTTTATGACTGCACGGATAATTTGCATTGACAAATATGTTCGTTTGAGTGTCTGTTTACGGGCAAAAATTGTCAAAAAATTGCATGGACAAGTTGGCCATGATTTTTGATTCTATAAAGGTTAATCTATGATCAATTATTGATAAGTTAACTTATCTAAAGCAATTTAATAGATAAATAATGCACATTTTTTATGCAACGTATCACAAAGATGTAAAATTAAAATTTCAAAATTCCGATTCCGATTGGTTGTGCAATCGGAATCGAAACTCGTTTTGAATCGAAATTCTAATCAGAATCGGAATTCCGATTGCACCCTGGTGTTATGTGCTACACACATTTGAGAATACGTGTTCTTGAGTTCGCATTTTTTAGTTTTTCATCTGGTTTTTTAAGATTTATGCGAATTCTGTTAAATTTAGCACTTATAATGTCTAAAGGGAAAAATTTCTTCATCAAAATTATCAAAAAATTAGTATTTGATTTTACTATGTGTCTTTATTACGGCGCAACCATGTTTTCAAACTGTGTTTGTATATTTCAGTTACTGGACAAGGATTTGTCAAATATATGGAGTCGTTTCAGCCTTATCTGTTCAGTGCTTTACGTAATCATGAGGAATATCAGGTATAATTTTAGAGCTATTTTAAATTCATTACCGCACGACTCATAACTATCGTAGTCCTGTTTGGTCGGTTGTATTGTAATACCAAAGAACATAAGCCGGAACCAGATATCACGTGCATATTCTATTGATTGTATCAAGAGTGGATAATAACAAGAGTGTGCAACTCTTTGGGTCTGCATGGAACAAAATGTACCACCGGGCGTTGCGTTTTTGGCTGACCCCCTTGTTTAGAAGGGGGTCGTTATCACATGAATGCCCCTAAATTAAACTATAAGGGTTCGGCATTTCACCATCCGGTTCCGTTTATTTTTTCCGGAATTGGAAATTTCGGTCGTTTTTTTATCTGCTAATCTTTAAGAAACTTTCGAAGTTTTCATTCCCCCCGGCGAAAATTTTGCCGCCCCCGGAAAGGCCCCCGGCAAATTTTTGGCCGTCCCCCAGCAAATTTTTTGCTGGGGGGGGCCAGGACTTTCTAGCCCAAAAATTTTCAATGTTAAAACGTAAAGACCTGAACTTCTTTTGAGGCGGACATTCGGCTAAATAAGATTTTATATTACGCTGAGTACTCTTAATTTTTTTAAATAGCGTTACAAATACAAGTAGTAACAAAAGAATGCGCATAGTCAAAATTTGATCGATGGTACTACGCCCTGCTCGGAATCCGCATTGTTGCTCTCGTTCAAATGTTTCCCTGAATTTCTTGAATCTATTTGCAATGACGGCTTCAAGGATTTTAAAAGCGGTGTTAAGTAGCGATATACCGCGATAATTCGAGCAACTGGATTTATCGCATTTTAATAGAAAGGCAGTATGATGGCTGTTCGCCAGGAGATCGGGATAGACTCGGATGCCCAAATCTCGCCTAACAAGCTGTGAAGTTGCTGGGTTAGTAATTTGAGTGCTTGAAGCAGTCTGATGGAATTCCATCTATGCCAGGAGCTTTACCATTGCGAAGTTTATTCACTGCATCCTGAACTTCGCTCAGCGTTGAATTTGAGTGCTTGAAGCAATCTGATGGAATGCCATCTATGCCAGGAGCTTTACCATTGCGAAGTTTATTCACTGCATCCTGAACTTCGCTCAGCGTTGGCGGATCGCTGTTGTCAGCTGTGTAGAAGCCACTAAATCTCAGCTCCTCGTCAGATATTGGGTTTTCCGGCAGAGGCTTGTTATGCAGTTGCTCAAAGTGTTCCCTCAAGCGTTCTACTTGTGCTGCTTCAGACACTGGGCTGTTACCATGTTAAAATTTGGCCATTTTCTTAACTTTGCTAATTTTTAAGAATCTCTTTTGAAAGCCACTTGCACTCCGAATATAAGCCATTGATGGTGGATTTCACTTCAGTCGACGACGAAAATCTAAAATACAACAAATAAAATAAATACCTATGTTCAACTAAGGTTATTTCGCAAATAATAGAGCAAAAAATAAGATTAAAATTAAATTTTTGGTGAAATGCATTTGTCACTTTCCGGTTCCGGTAAAATTTTCAAATTCCGGTTCCGGTAAATTGTAATTCCGGTTGCACCCTGGTTACCATATACATCTTTTATGATGCCTCGGGTTGCCAACGGTGGTTACGAACATTTTCGAATAAGTTGATATAATCTGTGCTGGTCATTCACTTGAGCAGCATGATTTAGCTCAGTTGTAATTGCTTTAAACTGGTTTTCTCTTATCATTTTTTATACCGTTGTCAAGGTTCTTTTTCAATATTGATCTTGTTGGGTTGCTGTAGCTGCGACTCAATTTTACTGCTTGATTTATTGTAGAATCTTCTAGCCAGCGAACATGCTTATCTCGCCTCTTGACGGGCAGTGCCGCTCTCAATGATGATACAGTGCAGTCGGAAATCGCGTCCCATCGTTTTTCCAAAGACAGGTTTTCAAATTGCTCCAGCGCTGCAAATCGGTTAGCCAGAGAAAGTCGAAAGTTTTCAGCCACAGTTTGATCGCGCAATTCCATGAAGTCGATTGGTCGTTGCTTTTTGTGAAAATGTGTACATTCCTATTGTATCCACAGCTTCATTTGAACATGCCATGGTCGCTCGGCAGGAGGTTTTCCCAATAGGTTCTGCAATCTCGTACGGTTGATTTCCATTTCCTATTGACAAGAATGTGATCAAGCTGGAAATATTTGCCTGTAGGTGAACGCCAGGTTTGATATTGCCGGACAGGGTGGCGAAAGATAGTGTTAACCAGGAACATTTCGTGCGTCTCTGCTAACGCCAGTAATCTATTACCATTGTCAGTGCGGGTTCCGCTAGTGAACAACCCTGTTACAGTTTCTCCGCCGCACCCACGGGGCCCTATTTGTGCGTTGAAATCACCACACACAATAAGCAGATCATTAGAAGGAGTACCAGAAATGAGTTCCTTTAGTTCCTCCATAAAGTTGTCTTTCACATCGGCTGGTTGATCATTAGTTGGGCCGTAGGCAGAGATGATTGAAAGATTGAAAGGTTTTGCACGAAGTCTCGCGTAGACCAAACGTGAGCTGACAGGGGTCCATCTCATAACGGACTCAAACAGTTTCGTGCTAATTGCGATACCTACACCCTGGTGACCCGCCGTTTCTGCACCAGAAAATAGCACACGGATTCTGCCTCTGGTGAGGTGATAGTAACAATACCAGTTTTCGCCAATCGTAGTTCCGATAGGGCCACTACATGTATGCGGCGATTACCGAGGGATCTATATAGAAGTTCCTCATACCCGTTTTAAGTAGCGTTCTGATGTTCCACGAGCCAATATTATACGTGCCTTTACACAAGCGTAACGCCTTTTTCACTGTTCGCATATTTATCACGCCTCTGTCGGTGTGGCAAGGGCGCGCGTCGTCTACCCAGGACGCGGTAGCAGAGTTTCGTTTTGATTTTTGACTATTCGTAGAAGTTTCTGCTGTTTTAAGTGGATTTGCGAGCCCACAACCTCATGAGAGACCAACAAGAGTCATGCCAAACCGCACTCCGCCGGGCTGGCCTCTCCACGGACCGTAGGACTAACCTTTCCGCCAAGGGTGACCCTGCCAGGTTACTCGATCATGTTTTCAAATTCCGGTTTCCTTAAATTGTGATTTTGATGTGCACCCTACAATAAGGAGATTTATTGCATATGATGGCATCCAAACGAGTTTTAGGTTGCAGACTATATTTACACTTTTTAGGCCTGTGGAGCCGCGGTCGGTGTTGTGGGAGATTTGTGCCAACAACTGAACAATGCCATTTCGCCCATTGCGGATGAAATTATGAATTGTTTGATATCAATTTTACAAGTTTGTCATTTTGTATTTGGTGTAAACTGCTTGTTTATTCAGCTAGCAATTAATTAAGCATTAGTAGAAATAACTTTGTCACTCATTGGACGGAGCCATAGCTCAGTTGATTCCCTCTGATCTTGACCGTGTCACGAGTATTTAGTTTTAAATGAATTGAAAATTTTTATCTGAAATAACAACTGGTTGGTTTTTTGGATGTTTGAGCCAAACCAGCAGGTTGCACTAATTTTTGTTACTCGTTTTTAGGATTTCAACATGGAAAAGTCAGTGAAGCCGCAAGTTTTATCCGTGTTCGGAGATCTTGCGCTAGCGTTGGGAACGGAGTTTCAGAAGTACCTAGAAGCTGTATTCACTACATTAGCTCAGGCAGCGTCAATTCAAGTTGATGCTGTAAGTTTTAGTTTAGTTTCTAATCTGTAGCGCCTATCATTACAACTTTAAAATTACTACATGCATGGTGAACAACTGCAAAACTGGGCAAATTTTTCAAGCGTAGGTTAACAGTGAATGTGGCTTTTACAAGCTGGTTCTGTATCGTCTGAAAACAATTGAAATCTGAGGTATGCGATGAATTTTTGAAAAGCGTAAAATTTTTCTGCGGCTACTAAGATTTTTAACGGGCGCCTGGGTACAGAGCAAAAAGAAAACGTCTCAACAAAAAAAACACGTTCAAATCGGTTGAAGTACATGTGTGTGATTCAGAAATAGCATTTTACTATTAACTGGAACAGCGTCGTAGCAAACGAGTGCAACACAACTCAAAATGCCCCAAAACCCAGGGTGCATCCGGAATTTCGGTTTCGGTTCCGGCATTTTTTACCTTCTACCGCAATTAAAAATTCGGGCATTAACAAAATTTCGTCGATGGAAATTTATTAACATATTTTGCTTAAAAAATGACGATAAAAACTAAATAGATTTCGTTAGCATAGTATTCAGACCTTGCAAATCGCCAAAAATAACCCATCGAAGGTAAATTTAGCTTCCGTGGATTGTGAAAATTAAAATAAAGCAGATAAAGTGAATACCTATCTCCAGATAAGGTTATTTCACTAAGAATATTTCAAAAAACAAATTAAAATGAATTTTTCGGTGGCATGTATTTTTCATTTTCCGGTTCCGGTAAATTGTTATTACGGTTGCACCCTGATCACACTGTATTAGTAGTCGCTATCAGGTGTGTACATTTAGTCTGTCAGCGGTCTGAAAACTACTCTGACACTGGCAGCTGATTTTATTTTTTAAATTTAACCGTGAAGACCGCAGTTTCTATATCTGAGTATTTATGTTGACGGCAGTTTTATAACCGGCTAGAGAGGAATATCGTATTCGTCACCTAAACTGTGTTTTCAGGACGACTATGACGCAGTTGACTTCTTGGGTGATTTACGCGAAGCTTGCCTTGAAGCGTATACGGGTATTGTTCAAGGATTTAAAGTCGAAGGAGCCAATGGCACTGTGACACGTAAGCATAAATTCAATCCGCTCCAGCATAACATCGCCATCCGGCTCCGATGTACAGCATTGCTGGATTATCTGGCTCCAGTGTTGGTATCTGTAAAAGACACACAAAGCAAGGTTTTTTGAGTCCAAGAGTGAGTCCCGACTCAATGTTATTAACGGGACGCAAGAAAACTCGGACGCATTGTGGACTCAGCAGACTAACATAAAATTTTTGCTGAACCAGAATGAAAGAATTTATTTTGAAACATTTCTAGTGTGCATTTCTCTGTCCAACTCGATTACAACACCATGCTGAGATTGGACCTATGAGGCATCCCTAGGCTAAGGCTCACATGGACTTGAAACTAAAACAATTTCGTTGACGTCGTAAATGTTTTCCGGAATCGCTCTAACGGCAATTTCAACTTCTGTGGCATTAAAACCATCAAAAGGCTGCTTGTCGTGAATGAGTTCTGTGCCAAGTCACTTAAAGATTTTTGTGAAAGTTGCATAAAACAAAAACTATCTAGCAGGGTTCCACCGGAATTTCATATTCCGGCCGGAGTTCCTGTAAGAATTCAATTCATGTTCCTGTTGTGGCAAAAGTTAGTTCCTGTTGGAACCTTGCTGTTTTAACTATTGCCAGTGGCTTATTGCCGCAGTTGTCGTGATATATTGTAAATGATATATTTTAGCGCAAGCTCGACTTATTTTTCCATACGTTCCAAGCATAATTGGTTTCCTTCAACAAATTGCGATCGAAAAAAATCTTGGTGACGGTATTTTGGCGGCAGCCGCTGGATTAATAGGGTAAGCTGGTGGTACAATGAGGTGTGTAGTACGTCTTTTTCACCGGGACGGTTCGGCCTACGGTTATTTTCTCCCCGAACTAGTGTTCTATCAATTTGTTAATTTCACAAAAGTATTTTTTATCATTTCTGTTGTTAGCCTGACTCGGTTTTTTAAACTATTTGAAAAATTTGTCATTAGGCCTTATTTTTTCGCTTAAAATTTTAACATACGACCAGCTTCCCGACGAAAACAAGATCTACGCTAAGGTTTCCGGCCAAAATTAGATGCAGACCAAATTTTTAGGTGGGGAAATTGAGATTGGCAAAATCTGACATGACATGGTGCTACTTCTGCTCCATAGCCGCGCACGACCTGGAATTATGTCCTATTCACACGTGCACGTTTTTGCAGCAAGAACTCACAGCTGCAATTTTCATTAAATACTTGCGGGTGCAAGTGTGTTAAAGAAACATCACTTTCATTTCGAATCTTGACATGTATATATAAGAATTATTTGCAGACAACTACAACGGCAATAAAATAGCTATAAATTATCAGTCCAGCCGATCATGAATTTTAGTTGCAGACCTATTCATACATTCATACGTATGAATTAATATTTTATTCGAAGTTTCTTGACTTGAAAACGCTTTCATACCGATACCGTTTCTATTCAATGTTTAAAAATATACAACTTGTCCCGTCAACATTGCCGTAAACTGTAAAATACCTAGCGAGTTTGATATCTGAATTATTACAAGGCGGGTTAAGCAACATATTTTCCGCTATGCCAATCAAAATGCAGATGCAAGTCATTCAAGCGACTTGCAATGGCGTTTGCACGTGAGAATTAAAACAACATTAATTCCACTGAATAATTTGCAGCTGCAAGAACAACCAGATGTTTTGTTTATATTTAGCGATTTACTGACCGTGTTTGGAGCTGAAATTGCGCCGTTTCTTGAACAAGAACCGCTGTCCGATATGTTGAATCGTGCGCGCCGCTCAAAACAAACAAAAACGCGTACGCTTGCTCAATGGGCATTTAAAGAACTGAAAAAGATGAAAAATTCTGTCGCTGCTTAACAACTGTACTGCCACCCGCACAGTATCTTACAACTTGACGGTCTTCTATTCTCTTCGTTGTCGGAATCTTCAAAGCAATTCCTTTCTACGATTCACTCTGGCGGTATCATCAAAGGAATGGTTGTCTCAAGCTGGCGGTAGCATCAAAGCAACTCCTTTTGGGTGGTGACATTGTCGGTTGTGTTAAAGGAATTTTTCGCTTTACGCCTGCAATATCAAACGCGTACGACTCACCCAACGGAATGTTCAGATCAATTCTATTCTCACAGCATCGGCATCTTGAAAAGAATTCTATTTCCGCAACGTTGGCATCTTCAAAGGAATTCTATTTCTACATCATCGACATTTTCAAAGGAATTCTCTACATCCTCAAATTGTTTTGCTTCGATTCGACGTAAGTGTTGCATCGCGTTCATGGCTGTAGTTGCATTTGCGGATTCTTCAATGCCATTTCCATTAATCTTTCATTCTTATGCGTCGGTTTATTGGTATGTACGTTTATCTGTATGATTTTTGCAAGCTGTGGTATGGGATTTTGAATTTCTGGATAAAAACGACATGTGTTTTGGGAATGTTTCAAGTCGACTTGGAAACTGTCGGATATGGACGAAAATATACTTATTGTGATCACAGCAATGTAGTACCCATGCGATGTCAGGATTTCATGGCGTCCGTTAAAAAGTTCATAGCGGTGACACAGTGAGTAGTAGAAAACTGCGATGCTTTGTACTTTCTTGAATTTAAATTGCCTGGCTAGTTTGGAAAGTTTGAACTGGAAAATATTCAAAAAGATGAGTGGTTCAACTCACAATCCCTTTTCAGCAGAGCCGATAGGGCCGAATGTTCTTTCTTTAGAATATCATGCAAGGGTTTTGCTTAATTTAGAAAAAGCGAGACCGAGACCAAGGTTCAACTTAACGATACCTAGACATTTGGTCTCGATCTCGGTCAATTTTTAATCGTTACCGCAAATAAAAATAAGATTTTTTAACATAAGTTTTGAAAATTTTTATCTACTTTGAATTGCTGTTTCATACACTTAAACTAATTCGCCGTTAAAGCTTTATTTTTCACTTCATTTTTCTTCTGCTATTGTCCGCATACCCTTCGATCATGCTCGGGACAAATCCCACTGTCTCACAACACCCTCAGTACAACCGTAATTTAAAGCTATAGTGTTGTTTTTGGTCCCTGGCAAACTGAATAGACTGGAGAATTTTTTTATATAGCGTAGACGATATAAATGCGTGTGATGACCCATTATTGTTTACACGTCTTAAATGTTTTAAACGCTAAAATGCAACTATTTGTGCTTTGTCGCAATAAAATCAAACTGTTTTGGGCTTCCTTCCAATAAGTAGGATTTTGGGTAACCGGACGGGTCATTCTGTTTCTCAAATCGCTTTATAACCATGTACTGGTGCTCCACAATCGTTCGCTGTTTGTGTTGGTAGGCGAAATGTGCAAGTACTTCCGGGCCATAGCTGAGGTCTATGGTAAATGTTTGTGATTGCTTATCGCTTTTTGACCTCTTTGGTCTCGGTTTGCAAACCATCGCGACCAAAAAAGTGAGAACCGAGATCGAGACCAGTCAAATCCCGAGACTTGCCGAGACCGAGACCGAGACCGTCAGGACTGTACAGGTAGGTCTCATCTCGCTTTATCATTTTCAAACATGGTTTAAAGATATAATTTAGGTTTGGCTCTGGTGTTTGATCAAATAGATTTTAGTACCAGTTATATTAATAAAATATTTACGCAGTTGAGTTGTTTTCTATATCGTCATGGTGTATTATTGATAAGTGTTAACTGTACGTAAAATAGAAATCGGCTAGTGTTTTAGGTGCGTATTGATAATGTTTGTTTCTTTTACTAACTTTTGGTTTATTACTTAAAAAGTTGTGACGTATAATTGACAATAATTGTTAAGATTTTACAACGTTTCAGCTATTAATTAATGATTGTACTGTATTCCAAAAAGTAAGAAAATGAATAATTAATTTTTAGTGGATTGTAGATCTTAGCAGTATTTTACAATTGAATCTTCAGCCAATGCATGAATTCAAATAAAATAAATATTGTTGCTGATTAAATAATCGATTCAGCGCTGAGCTGTGCGTAATTTGGTGTCGATAAAGTACTGTACATAATTCAATTATAACATCGGATCCCTGTGTATTGTGTGATTTCAACTCAAGTATTGATAGTTGTTTCAACTAACTTTTTGGAATATTTGGATATTAATAAGTTTTAATTTCAAAAGTAACATTGTAAACTGTTTGATTACGTTCACAGTATATATTTCATTCTAATCACAAATCAGTGCTTTGAGTTCAGTGTATATGATTTCGAATTAGCAACTGACTTGCTTGCCAGCCAATACAAAGTGTGATTTTGTTGCATTGTTAGTTGCAATATGCTGTGTGCCAGGGTACATCCGGAGGTCTGCCTCCGGCTCCGGTAGAAAAATTAACTCCGGCTCCGGTAAAATTTTTGCCAGAGGTTCCGGCAATTTCGGTAGTAAAATTTTGCATAAAATTTTGCAAAATTTATCGGTTTAGCGCGTTTCATTTTAGTTTTGTCACTATTTTCAGGAAAGAATTTCCAAAATTTCGCGGAAAATTAGCGTAAAACCAAGAAACTAACAACATATTGCAGATATTGGCTAAAATTAACTAGTTAACCATCATTGTTACTACCTAATTTCGCCTCACCTCCGGTTCCGGCAAGTTTCGTTGACCTCCGGCTCCGTCATTTTTCACCTCCGGTTGCACCCTGATGTGTGCTGCAAATATGTTTATGCAGTTATTGCTGTAATATTTGATAATTGATACTTGAATGATGCAAGCGGAGCTTTTCTGATTCTTGTTACTATTCCGATTCAAAACCAGATCCGATTACGATTGTAGGTTAAATTATTACAATCGTAATAAAAAGTAACAGAGCAAAACATTCTGAACCACGAATACGTATGCGTATTAGAGTTGCAACATTTAAAAATGAATACCTGGAACCGGAACCGGATTTTTCTGAAAGAAAAGCCCGGACCCGAAATTTTTAACAATGCAAACCCGGACCCGGAATTTTTAACAATGCAAACCCGGACCCGGAATTTTTAACAATGCAAACCCGGACCGGGAATTTTTAACAATGCAAACCCGGACCCGGAATTTTTAACAATGCAAACCCGGACCCGGAATTTTTAACAATGCAAACCCGGACCCGGAATTTTTAACAATGCAAACCCGGACCCGGAATTTTTAAAAATGCAAACCCGGACCCGGACCCGGAATTTTTAACAATGCAAACCCGGACCCGGATTTATTTTCCGAACAAACCCGGGCCCGGAATTTTTATTACTTAAAAACTAAACATGATCCTAATTTTTTAAAGATAGGAAAGAATTTCTGTCTCCATCTATTTGTAGCAGCTCAGTATTTAAGATATTAATGGGCAGTAAATTTATTTTAAGTAAATCAAAAAACAATGCACAATCCTTGCTAGGGATGTGCCGATACCAAAGTTTTTCCCTGTGCCGATATTGATTATTTTGAAGATATACCGATGCCGATATTTATTCCAAGTTTAATACAGAATGTTTAAAGAACAGATAAGATACATTACAACTGCAAGGACTCAAGTCCTAACAACTATAAAAGATCATAACTTTATAGAATGGTGCTTTAGTTAATTTTTTCTTTGTTTTTCAAGGACAAACGCAAGAGAAGTAACAGTTTCCCTGTATTTAAGTTTAACCCAAGTTTCCAGATACTACGCAGCACAACAAGCTGATCATATTCCATTCAGATGTTTAAACATGCAATAGCTTCAGCCCAAATAATGGATCATCCACGTTATAATGCTCGCGTCGCCCGTTTGTACAGGGGCAATCATACATGACATGGATATATAAAAAATTTCCTTCGCATCTGTTCGTCGCATTGCTTCCAAATGAATATCTGTGTATACATAGTTGAAGGACTGTTTGATTTGCTACGAGATTACATTAAACAATTTTGGGTGAGTGATAGAAACCTGACCTAAGTCAGTTGACATATGTATTTCGCGAAGCTATAGCTAGAGCCTAATATAGCATTTTTCACAGGTTCCTTGACGTTGAAGCAATCGTTAACCAAGCAATCTTTGACTTAGGCGATAGATACTAAACTTAAGTTAAATGTCAAATTACTAACTTAAAATGAGACATGACATGTCTCTATATCCCGACCATTCCAACCGTTCCTAATTGAGCATTCGTAATCGTAATCCAAGTATATCTGCTCACGTTAACTTACTCAACAAAGGTGAAACCTGTTGACCAACTTTTTCCTTCTGCAGCTTGCTTTTACATACGAAATGCAATAGTTGTGTTAAGAGACATGTTGGGTGGTTTCACACAGTTAGTGTTGGTTGTGAAAAATCTATTTTTGGTACGATACTGTTACTATTCAGAATGTAGGCGTGGGATGTTAATAAAATCACTAAGCTAATCTTGTTCCGGTTATTTCGTCCGGGTATTTTTGCAATACCCGGACCCAGAATAATTTGTTATGAAAACCCGGACCCGGACGCGGAATTTATTGAAACGAAAACCCGGACTCGGAATTTTTCGGCAAAAATATCCGAAATACCCGGACCCGGATGCAACTCTAATGCGTATTGCAATCGTGCATAAATAATTATATGGTGTTTGAAAATTTCTGTTTCCGATTCTGATTTTGTATAATATTCCGATTCCAATATTTAGTTTCGCTTGCCGCCTTGGATGCTTGGTTGTTGTTGTTGTTGTTTGTTTGTTGTTTGTTATTATTTGCAATTAATTGCGGGTACAAGTGAAACGTGTGTTTTTGTGTCGCGTTTGCATAAAATGCTTTATTTTTCAACTGACCGCTTTGGGAATTTTTCAACTGACCGCCGTGGGAATTTTTCAACTGACCGCTTTGGGAATTTTTCAACTGACCGCTTTGGGAATTTTTCAACTGACCGCTTTGGGAATTTTTCAACTGACCGCTTTGGGAATTTTTCAACTGACCGCGGTGGGAAACTAGAGTAATCAGATGTTTTCATGACGTTATTTATTACTTACCGGTTGGTTGGATATAATGAAATATGTTGTGGTATGTAAAATTGCTGAACAGAATATGTTTCAAAAAGAACATTGTGTTTTGTATTATGCGTATGTTTGTATCTGCCATATATGGTTGATGTTTGATGTGATATCAGGGTTTCATTGATGCTGGAATAAACTGGACCAATAGGTGCTTAATGAAATTACTATTGTTTTTGGAAAAACTGTGTAAAATTAGCATTTGTCTAACTCCCTAACTCCGCTATTTTGTTTTTTTCTTGAATTTGTCAACTTTGTGTTGGCTAAAACATCGCACAACGAGACTGGAATAGATCATTATTAGCTGAGTAGGCATCAGTTGTGGCGTTCAGTTAGTTTATTTGTAAATTTTGATTAATTTTTTAGGATTAAATTGTTAAATTTCTTGAAAAAACGCTCAAAACAGTTTTTGACAACATTTTAGAAATTATTGCTGACATCCGGTTACCTGCTTCTGCATCTCCTGATACTGCAATATATATTCCAGCTATGGTTAATGGGGTTTTTGCTTCCCGTTACACTCAGCAAACATGGACTCTGTTAATATCGAGACACTTTGTAATGCAAATGTTGTGTATGTGTAATAATGTTATGAATAACCAATTGTAAGATGTAACTCAATATTTAATCTTGGACTGTGCTGGACATTTAAGTACTATACAGCAACGTTTACATACAGTAGCCATTTGGTGATTGGAAACTTGACCAAAAGTGAACTGACCGTTTTGCAGTAGTAGAATTCAATTTCAGGCAGGGATTGACTGGATATTTTACCGGATGCAGGAACCGGAGCAGGATAGTAAATTTTTACTGGAATCGAATGTTAACCGAATGCAGAATCTATATTTGTGCATTGTTGGTATTATTTATGTTTGCAGATTTAAAATTAATATACTTCGGCTGGCAGTAAGATTTCGCCTCAGTGTCACTGTTACTTCTTGCCTTGCCCAAAATTGCAGTAGCATCCTCATATTAAAATCACTTTTGATATATTCGAGACCACAACTAAAAATATGCAGTAGGCGTATACCGGATATTGGAACCGAATACGGATGCCGATTTTTACCGCAACACAGATCTATCTGGATATCCGGTCGATCCTTGATTTTAGGCATTGATAGGATTCTGCTATAGCAGATGGTTGTTCGACGCTGTTACGCAGTCGGTGTAAAATTGAGATTCAATTGCTGTGATCATAGTTTGTGTCTTCTGCTGCATGTTTGCATGATGTTTGAGATGAAGATACTTTTATAAACGTAATTTAATATGGCTGCCGAGGAAATAATGGATAAAATGTAAATGTACTTTTTTTTATTTGTGCGACAGATTAACAATTTATTTTTGCCAAGGGTGATCTTAAGCACTAAACAAGGACTTAAAATTTAGTCTTAGGATTTTACGAGCTAGAAAAGTTTAGTATAATTTCTTCATTTGCATTAAGAGAAAAGCGTTAAATTATTGCTGTCGTGTCAGGTGAACATTATAGTCATTAAGTTTCGCAGAAAGTTTGTAACTTACAGGAATGTTTTACATTAATAATAAAATATGACATGAATTTAGTGTGAGCGATGAGCAGAGTAATGGACTCCATTTTATTAGGAGTGATCTAGAAAGAGTTGTCAAAAAATTTTAATTTTAAGTTTATCATTGAAGGAAACCCAACAAGTTGTCAAAATTTAACTAATACTTAGAGCCGAGAGGAAGAGGTTCGTTTCCTGCCGGAGCCGCTCCGAACCATATATTCTGAAATAAATTTTCATCGCTTAAAATGTTATATGTCTCACAAGCCTAATCCTTGCAAAAATGTAGCCTAAGGCTACGCATAAGCAACAAATGTAATCTAAACCTACTTTAACCCACCAGAAACCTGAACGTGGACCTATACTAACGTATAGATTTCAAATGATTTTTTCGCTCGATCGCAGACTAAACCAATATCAATTTATTACAAAGATAAAACAAAATAAAACCAATAGGGTAAAGCGCAATATGCATCAAAATCTGAGCCCAGTCCATTTAAAGGATGTAAGTTGGATTTCCGTCCGGGTAATTATCGATATCCGTTCGTTACGACTTAAAATTAGTATTATACTTTAGGCCAATTTTACGCTCCATAATGTAGCATTGACTTACAAACAAAATTGAGTCACAAGCCAACTACAATCAAAGCCGGAAATCGATTTATTACCAATAAGTAAACTGCTAAAGGTTACGGCAACATTTTAACCAGATTCTAGTCACGACCATAGCTGTTTCGTTTTTGTAATTAAGCAGATCTAAATTTTTTGATTTTCTTCATTTTAAAACAATACCAGAACGATTATTTCGTAAACAAAGACCTCACGATATGCATAAACACAGCATAACAAGAATATATAAATATAAGGCATGCATGCAATGAAATGAAATGAATAGATTACAATAGTATATTAATGGAGGATATTATGCAAAAAGCCATACAAAATAATAATTAAGCTGTAAGACCGAGGCGAGTAATTTTCCAAGTTCAAAGCTTATTTTACGCTTGAAAACATTATCTTAAAATATTTTAAATTAAAGTAAAATTCAAAACAACATGTACCAACCGTTAAATGTTTAGTCCTTAATTTTATTCTAAGTTGAGCAGTACTATATACCGCCTTTCACGAAAATTTTGTTTACTTCACAGAAAATACGCCATTCACCTTGCACCTAAATGATAGTAAAATATCATCAAGGCATGAGCCAATGTTACTTTTAGGGGCATAACACTAATTTAAGCGTATTCCTAAGCTTAAGCCTAAGCGCTGCTAAAGCGTGTTCATGAGCCTAAGCAAAGAATGTAACCTAGAATCTAAACCTACTCTTTTACAGACCCACCAGAAACCTGGACGTCCCTAAAAGTAACATGAGCCAAAGTATGTAACAATACTGTATGTACAACAAACAATAAACTACAAAAAAATTATGGCCAATTTAAAGCTGTACACGACTACCAGTTTTGTTAAGTTTACATTTAAATTACACACACGATTCTAATGCCAATTCGGCTAAAGTGGAAGGAGCTTTAGGCCAGCAGTAAATTTCGACCAACACATAAGCGCCGATGTGTCAAAGGTAGGATACTACTGAGATTCGAGTACCTGTAAGACACCGCATATTTTCAGTATCCGTTTCCGGTTTTGGTGCGCTTTATTTTCTCCTAAATTTTCGGCGTTAATGATTTTGTGTTTCTAAACTAATGAAATTTTTGACGATTTTTTGGTTCCGAACGTTTCAGTCGGCGCTCAAAGCTACCAAAACTAAAAATTACGCAGAACTTTTTAAGTCGAGTTGCACTAATCAAAAGTATTTCTGATGAAACTGAGACAAAATTCTCTAAAAACAATACAGCACACCTTTGCTTATTCGCAACAATAGTTGCATTTCAATCTTTTCCACGCTAATTTTCAACGATTTGAATAGGTCGTCTCGATCGTTCGGTAGCAGGAATCAAATGCTGCTTTGCTGAAATTTTCTTATCATCAGGCTGACGTGGCGAAATTTGGCCACCTTTCCCAGCTCCTGCACCCAAGTGCAGCTCAACACTTTTTAAATTTTGCGTCAACGGAGTCTGGCTTGTATCCGAACCGCCGCTCGCAAGAGAACTCGGTGAGTTCGGAAGTATCTCAGGCACCATAGAAACACGATCTGCACTCGAAAACTGGCTTTGGTTCCCTTCAAAACTTCTTGTTCTTTTCGTTGATTCATAGCGGAAAACCATGTCGTCACATCCGTCTTTTACTTGATCATAACGCTCGCGATCTGAGCAGTCGACAAACTCAGCGTTTGCCGGTAGCTTTCCCGAAGAAGCTAGACCTGCGGAAAAACCGTCAGGACTGAGTCGCTGCGGTGATCGAGCAGGAGCAGCTTGTTCTCCCGTCGGACGCATGCTCCTCCGCCGAGGCCGCGGACGAGGGCTAGGCGTCAAGCGTGTTGTGCCAGCCTTTGACGTTGGTGTTCGAGGGAGTGGTGTCAGTCTAGGACTAGGCGTGCGTGGCGGGCCTGGACTCCGAGTGGCACTTCGACGCCGTTCGGCACTTTGACCATCAGTAGAGCCAGACGGAACGCGTAAACTGAGCCGAGGCTGAGCCCCACGATCGTATCCATGTAGAGCTTGTTGGGTACCACTCGATGAACCAGTCCGTAACCGAGGCGACTGTGGCGACGGCGTGAGATCAGACCGTACTAGAGACATATTTCGAGGTGAGACGCTTCTCGAAGCGATTACTTCGTCGCTTATCAGTTCACGTTCGGCAGGCATTATTCTCGGTGCCGGCATAGGTTTGCCTTCGCAACGTTCCCAAGATCGATCATCCTGTTGGTTGCTGGGCAACTGCTGATTGCTAGGCGACAGCGGTTGTTTAGCAACTTGTAACTGTTGTGAATAATCGTCGAATGCAGGCAACTTAATCGCACCAGGTGTCGTATTGTCCGGGCGAGTTTGGTGGGCCACACATTTGGCATGTTCATCACGATCATAGCCCGGAAAACGGGGTTCCGGTGGTACCATGTAATAACCGTTTCGTTCAGGGTCAACCATCACAGCGCCCACATTCAGACCACCCATCTCATCCACGTCTACTCTATGCTGTTTCGAGTTTCGATACGATCCACTCCTAGTTTGTTTTCCGCATGTTCGATTGTGCTGAACTTCAGCCGTGCCGTGGACCAAGTCTCCAAGCTCATTTACCACGCCTTCCACCCTCTGTCCACCATACTTACCCGGCGGTCTTAACCCCCGAAGTCGCCGCCCTGATTTCAACTGCGGCGAAATTGGTGGACCAACAAACTGTTTTTCGATGGTTTGATCTCCAACTGGAGACGTTGTGCCATGAGACGAATAGGACAAATTATGTCTATGACTATTGTGAAGTGCTCCTCCATAGCAGACGGCTCCCTCCCCATTAAACTCCTCTGTTTCCCCCGGCGAGCTAGGAGACACTGCCGGCGCAGTCGTAGTAGTTGTCAAATCTGACCTTGACCCGGTATAATTACGCGTATAATCTTCAATTGTTGGCAACAGACGTTCGCGAGGGTAATCAGCATCCAAGATTGTGAGCACAAGACGTGGCGGATGAAGCGTGGTTCGGTACAGTTCGACTGCATACGTGAGAAAATAACAAATGAACGCAAACGCCATTATCCATTCGCTAAACGTTGAGCAAAGATAAGTTGAGTAGCCCTGAAAAAATAACACAAAAACAGTTGAAAAGTACAACCTAATAGCGGAGAACTGAAATTTGTAAAAAATAGAACAATTAAACGGCGAGATTTAACGGTTGATACAGAGACAGGGTACAAGCTGAATGTTACACGCTAAGCTCGTCTATTTTCCTTAACATGTATCTGTAATTAAACATTCAAAAGGATTTGTCCAACATCAATTAAAAATGGGCATAGCAGGTTCAATTATACAGATATGTCACATTAAAACACTAATAAAACCGTTACACAGATAATTTTAACAACAAATACGCGCTCAGTAGAATGAAACAGACTTTAAACGTTGGACCACAGTTCACTAATGCAAGCATTTAACGACTAACACCAAACACGAGTCGACAGACAGAATATTAAAGTTGCTAAATAGCAATCAAAGCATACGCAGAATGGACCACTTACTGGTTCGTATGGATACACTTTCTTAGGATGTGCGTCAGTATAATTGAAATCGAGATGATGCTCAATATACTCGCATGTGTGCACTTAAAATAGCAATTTCATTCAAACAAACAAATACTCATATATAATCAAAAATTTGAAATTACCGTAAAACTTAACTTCACGTTAATGTTAATAATGGTAAGAAAACAAGTAGAAAATTACTTGACAAAACTCAAATATTTTGCCGAAACCAAACATTCCATATCATAATAATACGAAGAAATCAAATTAGCGTAAACGCTTAAACCAGTTCGAGACGTTAACTAAAATAGCAATATTCCTACGAAAACCAAATTAAATTAATACGTATGTTTGCCCCTAAAAACAACATCATAGAATCGCCAAACGAAATATCCCCTACAAGGATCAATTGCTTCTTTGATCCATAAATTAACAAAAACTTTTGAAATTTTAACAATATCAAACATAATTAAACTTTTCATATTAACGAAGCCTGTTAATTATTAGCCTTATTTGAGAAATTCCGGCTGCTTTGCTACAGTGTATGTGTAGTTTTCTTGAATAAAGTAAGCTAAATTCAAAACTAAACAATTTCAAATCATCACCCAATACTTACTTGATACGAAAAACCCTGTTGAAATAGTACACAGCACAAGGCGAAACACAGCGATCCAGCGTGGACACATAATTGGCTTCATCACAAAACTAAACACAGTATGAGCCCACGCATAGACCAGACCGACACCAAACGCCATAGTTGCGCCAAGTAAGTGAACAACGATGACTCGATTTTCCTGAAAACCAATTTCAACTCAACGAATAACATCAATTTAAAAAATGGCCGTTGGCATTAACATTACAACGAAATGATTAAATCCACTAAGAGTGGATGAGTGGTCTTTTACATACGAGCATACAACTTAGGGAATCTTCTTTAGCTTAAAATGTACCAGCACGCGTTACATTTTGACTTTCGGCCTTACTACAACTAATTATTCTGAAGAATGGGTAATAATGCCGGTGTTTGCATGCAATATTTACATTACAAGAATATAAAATACGAAACTCCTAAGCAATTTACAGCATGTAAATGTACGTAGTATGTTCCCCACATATGGGGTAAGTCATAAACAAATCGCAAAGTGCGCATAGGTAGAAAAACGTTTCGGTCACAAACAATGTGAAGATAGCATATGGCAGGGTTCCACCAGAATTCTTGTTCCGGCTAGAATTTCTACCAAAACAAAATTCATGTTCCTGTAAAATTTAGTTCCATTTACAACTCTGGCCTATAGGATATTTAATTCCTATACCGAAAGTCATACCTGAAAATTAGCGACCAGACTAACACCAAACGCGGCTAAATATCCAATCCAAACAAAAATACTGCTCGCAAGTATCAAATGCCGATATGTATATGGCGCATACTGGTGCAGTTCAACAATTTGCCGATGACGCAAGTAAATACATAGACTCACTGAAACACCAGAAACAAAATAATCCATAAATGATTAAAAGCTACTATTCAATCAAGGCAAAAACTCCAGCTGGAACAGGAATTACGTCCCGACGAATTTTGGCTGGCATTCCAGTTCAGAGTGTGACCGAATATCTGGATCCAGTTTAATATCCGGCAAAACGCGATATCCGTATCCGGCCCAAACAAACCGGATAATTTCATAAAATTACTTAAAACATCTTGCTTCGATTGCATATTTGGTGCGATGGCTAGGCATATTGGCGATATGACTAATTGGTAGGGTGCCTACGACATATATAATACAAAAATTACCATATGTGGCGTTACATCCCTACTGCTCTAATCTACAGTACAGTATGACCGCAACAATGGAACTGGTCCCCAAATTCAATGTTTAGCAATCCAAACCTACACCGGCTGAAACCCAAACCTCACCCCGCTCAGATTTTCATATCAGTCTAGAGTGATAAATTACAGCACAATCTATATAATTCTAGCAAAACTAACACTTACTCAGTATAGCAGCGATATTTAACAACTGCCCAAATATACAACTTTCTGGCGCTCTTGCAGCAGTATCACTGAAAATAATGATATTATTGGCAAAAGCACACAATGATGATTTCAATTTTATGAAGTTTAAGTTAAAATACCGGAGCCATATGCCGATTATTGCCTGAACCAAATAGGTTTTCCGTCGCACTACAAATATAATCATGTTCTATATCAAAGAATATTTCATGCGTTAAATTGTTCACACACGGAACGAGAAGCCAGCTTTATTTCTTCATCTTCATATATAATATAACCTACGTACCTGATGAATGGAAAAATCGGCAAGACATGATCTTCCAAAACTGCGATTACGTATCTGAAATAAAAATAATACGTGTATAAAGCACCTGGCAACATAATATGTAATCAGATAACACTTCCGCCTTCTTTACTGACGGGAGCAACGATACTTTTGCAAATTTAACTCTGAATTACATTCAAAAGCCGTGGGCGAAGTGAAATTAGGTGCCTTAAACAATGTCTAATTTGCTAATTTAGCAAACAGTTGAAAAGTGTTGTCAAAAACTTTTTTGGTAGGTGTATTTTTTTAAAAAACTACCGACAATTTGTGATCAAAATTGTACCAAAACTTCAAGTCAAACGCACCAAAAGATACAATTTCGTTAAACTATTAAAAATTGACTTCCAAAATTGTCGAAACCTCCTTCAGGAATCATACCGGAGTCGAAGGCCGACTTTATGCAGCAGCCTGAGATAGACCTCCGGCTGTACCCCGGTCAGTTATATGCTCCGAACAAGAGAATATCAAACCTCTCCGAAAAAATAGATGTAACTGTGGCAACTAGTCAGTCTCAACTGTTTTAAAACTATATACGCATCCACAATCGGAGCTATATCAACTCTCCTAGTGATAACCCTATTGCTAACGGATTTGTGCTTCATAAATTACACAATACTGACACTAATTTCAAACCGGCTTCACCAAGTTAACGCAGAAACCTAAACTTACGAAAGCATCAAAGTCCCTGGGAGCATAACAAAAACCGCAATCGGGATTAAGTAGACGCGTACAAGCACCATCTCTCTCGGCAAGTGATAACAATGAAAGATGCAGCGATATTGGCATACGACGATTGAGCAATATTAGCGACGCTGAGCAGTCAGTATTTACATCTTGGCACCTAAATTAGCATTACAATTACTATTATTATTATTATTATTATTACAGATCAAAGAAAAAACACGTCTACGCTATATATTGCCTATAATAATATATATTGCCTACAATAATAAGACATAATGGTATATAAACACATACTTATCACTCAGGATACGTCATAATATCTTTCGAATATTTACAGCTGAAAAGTAAGTATACGTATACCTGTATAACAAACACTCTTTATTAACTGCTATTTGCGTCAACATTGATTTTGGACGGGAAAGTAGAATCAAAAATACCACGAAAATCAGCTCATCAAACCGCTATTAGAAACAAAATTATAACAAACGAAACTTATAAGGATTTTAGCATTAAATTTCTATACCTGATGCCCATATTCTCAAATGCGTATAGCACCTATTATCAGTTAGCGATAACTTTTCAAACTGACGAACATCTACAATTACAAGTCTCAAAATTGGTACACAAGGTGCGCAAGTCAAACGCGAACAATGTGCTGAATTTCGACCCAACCCATAAACATTTTCCAATGTTACAGGACCAATCACCAATTGGCGATAGGTGCTACACACCTTAAGAATCCGGGTCTGAATTTCAAAATTTTGAGTTTTATACAGTTACAACAACAGTTGATATTTGCCCTTTTTTACATAATAAAGACAAAAACGAAATACCCTGGATAACAGGTATATAATCTCGAGGGTTCTCTACAGGGTGCAACCGGAATTCCGGTTCCGGTTCCGGCATTTTTTCACCTTCCGGTTCCGGTTCCGGTAAATTTTTACCGGATTTAAAAACTCCGGTGTTATAATTTGGCCGTTTTCTTAAGTTTGCTAATTTTTAAGAATCTCTTTTGAAAGTCAGTTGTACTCGGAATATAAGCCATTGATGGTGGACACTTCAGTCGACGACGAAAATCTAAAATACAACAAATAAAATAAATACCTATGTTCGACTAAGGTTGTTTTACAAATAATAGAGCAAAAATACGACTAAAATGAAATTTTGGGTGAAATGCAGTTTTCACTTTCCGGTTCCGGTAAAATTTTCAAATTCCGGTTCCGGTTCATTGTAATTCCGGTTGCACCCTGGTTCTCTATACAAGCAGCACAAGTAATTATGCAATGGATGCGAGTAAAGATGTTGCTGTTACAAAAATATAACTATAACGTCCTTTAGCTTGTTTTTCAACACACAAGTTCGATCCAACTTTCGATGCAAAGTCATTCTCTTTCACCATAACGAATAAAACAATAACACTTGAAGCACTGAGTAAATAGATAATATTTTCATAATTCAATTGTATAAACCAAACATGAAATGTAAACAAACAAAAACAACACCGCAATAGTAAAATCTTTTACCCAACCGCATAAACAACATAGTTAAGTTATAATATCAAAAACATGTCACCTGTTTATTATTTCAATTTTTTTGATACAAGAGCAATGATTTTAAAACTGACAGACAACACACTTCTCAGGGATGTCGATAAGATTTTGGGTAGGGCACGTGGTTACGGTTTGTTATGACATTTTTGACCGGGTTGTTGTGTTACGTATCGTTCAATCAGTTCCTAAACACCAATAACAAAAATCAAACAAGATGGACCTTACTACCCGCTCGCTACGCCCATTTCGTAATATAATATGTAAACATTTTCGTTACGTAAGTAAAAAAATTAAGTGTCGTAACTCAATACTGTGTCAGAACTTTAACATACAGTACAACTCAATGGCGTAACGAGCAAGGGACAAGTCAGGGGCGCCGCCCACTCTGCCTTACTGAATATTATGGCCAGTTCTATTTTAAAAATCAATATTTAGTCGATTTTCAAAGCTGATCCTCCGCCAATTCTAATTTTTGGATATGTTTCTGTCATAATCATACATAGATATATACGGAATGCATATATACATTCAAATAAGAAAACATACACTTATGTATATATCTATATACTTTATATATTCCAATAAGTATACCTATAACAATGTAGATATAAAAGTATATACTCCAAAAATTCTTGAACTTAACACACATATATAAATGTATCTTTAAACTTGTCAGTTGCGTTTTTAAAATTTAATCCAAAATACTTTTCACATTTTTGATCCCGTATCAAAACATCAAAATAAGTGCGTACCAGGGTGCAACCGGAATTCCGCTTCCGGCAATTTTCGAAATTCTGGTTCTTGTAAATTTTTACGGGAATTGTATTAATTTTACTCGGTAGAAATTAAGATATTTAACTAAAAAATGACGATCAAAATTAAATAGAATTCATTGGTTCATTTGTATAGTATATAAAACTCGTACAGTCATCGAAAATAAATTATCGACGGTAGATTGCGCTTTTGTGGATAATGAAAATCTAAAATATAGCAGGTAAAGTGAATACGTACCTATCTCCAACTGAGGGTTATTTAACCAATAATATTGCACAAATGATAATACGTAGTCGATAGATGCATGTGCAGATTAATCGGCATCAGCATCGGTAATAATCGACACTTTTCGTAAGTATCTGCATTGGCACTGTAAAAAACTGCCGATTCTTTGCCGATACTTTTTGCACATCAAAGTCAGTTAGATTGCTATCAATTTCATTTCTGGGCGCATATCAGTGTGTCAGGTCAGGAAAACTGTTATCTCTTTTGCGCTTGTGTTTGAAAAAATTAACTGAAACGAACCGTTGGGTTTAAATCTTCATATACTGATGTAATGTAGCATCCTATCTGTAAATTAAGTATGGTGTACTAATTGTTAAAACTTTAGCATTTCATTATAATATATAGCGACTTCAGCGTACAACATCAAACGCTAGCAATTTTTCGTTTGATTTCACCGTTCACAGTTATATAATGCTTGATGCTTATAAAACCATACACATATAGACGTTAACGAAAAATGATCCAACGGGGAAAGAATTAAATAGGAAAAAACTCGTAACCGCGTCACAACGGTTCTTCCTATAAAGCGATAACAAAAGCAAAATTTCCAGTTTATTTGTTTCACGAAAAAATAAGCATTTGCTTCTTGCACAGGACGGAGTGAATTCCACCATTGAAGTGTATCAGTAACGAAAACATAAAAATGGTGCGAATTCCAAAATTAATACTAATAACAGTATTTAACCCAGCGCTTACTATCCGTTAAATACCAAATTCAACTCGTACCCACCCCCTGGATTCAAGAGCAGAAATACAAAATATATCAATGAGAATAATAATTTATTATAACTTGCAGTTGCTGAAACTGGCGTAGTTCTTAATAATGCGGCAAAATTTATTGCATATACATTCATTAACATTTCACTATAGCATTTTGATTTTTGTTGCGCAGCAAAAAGTGTGCCACAAATGGTTCCGTCACTCATATTTCAGGTGATGGAAGACGATGTATCTATACACTACTTAGTGACTGAAGAAAACGTGTAGCTTCATAGTTTTGGTTGACTTAACATAAGAACGCGAGATAATTATAGCTATATATGCATACTCGCATCACATTTATGTTATAGTGTGAAGCGAATGTCACTCGAGGTATGGTAAATTGCGTGTAAACTTGGGGACATCATTTCCAGTATTATCAATGTAACGAATGCCAAAACACCATATATATGTCCAAAACCAGCATCCACAATAGCTTCCTCTTCAATTGCAGCCAAGATAGGTTGACCGGTATATTCTTTTCGCTCGATTTCCGTGCTTCTTGCAGGGTAATGCGCCGTTAACAATAATTTTATCATGGTTGCCATAAAATCTTTTATAGACCAGGTTATCACGATGTCAGCCATTTTGGAAAGGAACACGTGGTCTTTCAAGTATCAGCGCCATCATGGAATCTTGCGATAGCATTGTGATATGAGAAAATTTTATCTTATACGTACATATACGTATACTTTATATTCATAACACACATTTTTTTTCTGGGCATGATTCAACAAACGTACACTATTACATGATTCAAATATACTTCAACCATTGCACAAACGTTGATGCTATATCCGATTAGTATCCCATTCCGGAAAAGATATTACTACTCGGATCCGGTTCCAGTATCCAACAAATTAATATCCATTCGCACCCAGCAAATAAGGGCTAATATTGTGGTAAAATCGATGCACAACTTCGGGGTTTTTTCGCAGTCAGCTTATGTTTGTAACCAATAATGCGAGTATATAAATATTTAACGAATGCTCTGAGCAGATAGGTGCCGAGTTCTGGCGCGCCTGCTAACGCGCTGTCTATAGTACTTCGGCGCTTAGCGCAACGGACTCGAAACCACAGAAACACACATGACCGATTGTAATTTAAATCAACTCGGAGTACTTACTTACCGATTTACCGGAGTCTGGCTCGACTTCTGATAAGTGGCACACAGAAAATCAAAAACTAAGAATTTCCGACCAAAAATACAACATCCAAAAGTCAGTACATTGAAAAAGTCTACCGATTAACACAAGTTTAGAATCTAGACTGACTATACATAAAAGTGGCTACGTAATGACCCCCACCATCAATCAATTTTGCATAATTTTCCGATTTATTTTTATTTATTTTTTATTCGTTTGCGTTGCTTTTTCATTTCTTTTTTACTTTTCCCCGATTGTTTCCTCCTTGCCCATACCGTTCTATCCAAATCATAAATCCAACCTCTCGGTGATACCTGTTTTCGTCCACAAAACTAAAATATTTTTTTGCCCACAACATTGCAATAACTATCGCCCAATACACACGTTCTTTAAATGTCAACGGTTAGCTCAATTCTGCGAATTTGGTGCATCCTCAGCTGTTAACTGTAAGCATGTAAGACATGTTTGTCCGTTATGTTCGCATGCAGTATAGTGCAGTGCACTGTATGTATGCTAGCCGGCAGCATACGGTCGACATATAGTCGACGATAGAAACAGTTAAAGATCTGAAGTCCCAGTTCCTACCTAGACTGACATCGGGCTACACCGTGGACGCAACTGTAAACTGCCGCGCTATGAACACGGTAACCAGTCGAAAATAGGATGGACGGCCAAGCGACGACTTTGTTGAAAATAAGGGCATGTAAGCATGTAAGATGTGCTTGTCCGTTATGTGCGCATGCAATACAGTGCAGTGCACTATGCATACTAGCCGGCAGCATACGGTCGACATATAGTCGACGATAGAAACAGCTAAAGCGCGCTGCGTGCCGCAGCGGTAGAGTGTTCACTTAAGGAACCGTACGCAGAGTTCGATCCCCGCTCCGGCGGCCCGCTTTTCGAGCTGCTTAGTTGAAAGGTCTGATGTCCCGTTTTCTGTCTAGACCAACATTAATCATAGTCTGCGGCCATGGCTTGTGTTTCCTGAATTTTGTTTACATTCCGTTGCCGGTGCCACAGGTGTGAAAAAATCACTACTTTTCAATAGCTAAGCAATTTACCTGCATGACAATGGACGAGATGCTATTTTGCTCACTGTGGTGTTGTTTAGACTATAGTTGGTAGTATATAAGTAAATCAGAGTGGTGTTCTGCTACTGTTATAAACATTTCGCAATCATGGTGAAAAACATGACAAATTTTTTCTACATGAAAAGCAACAGCCAAAACAATACCCCCTAGCTTGGCGCATGCAAAAACTTTTTGGTTGAAAGTAAAAAAACCAACACAAGACGTTAAAATAAATTAACCAAAAATGTTACTCAATGAATTGAGTTTAAAATATTCCAAGTGTTTTTGTTTTTCAAGCAATTGTTTTATAATTTGTTGCTGTAAAGGGAAGTACTCTGATTAACAAAAGCATAAAAATATACCATTCTATTAAAATAGTTTTTATTATTAACATGCAACTACTTCAGTAGTGCTGGGAATTCGGTTTACAAGATTGCTACTGACAAATGAATACTTGCGTTGGCAACCTAAATTGACTTGGTTTGGTTTGTCTTCAACTCTATCGCATGTCACACTTCGCTCGATCTGCATATACATGAGTCGCTTTACGTTCCAAAAAAAAGAATCACATTACAATATCCTTACGCTAAATTGTATACACATAGTCCATGTTACTTTTAGTGGTGCTTTCCGACGGTGAGCAGACTCGTATGTTTTGAAACAAAATTTTTCACCAAAAAATTTTCTGAAGGGGAATACTGTAATGCAGGGGGACCTTACCATTTTAGTACAAAAAACTTCTGACGGCCCGCCTTCTCATCAGACCGGAATAGACTAAGCTTTAATTTTAGACTGTGCTTAACCTAAGATTTGTTTTAATAGACTTGTGTTTATTACGCTGAGGAGGCTTAAACTTTAAGAATATGTTTTGGTAAGTTACATTGCTAAAGAATTACTGTTCCAAATCTGCAGGACCCGCTCTGTCTTTAATATATTGGAACATAAATGCCGATTTGGCTAATCATAACCTCTCCTGGTAGTTTCAATCGAATTTCAATTTTTAAGATTTTAAAATATACATTCTCTTTTTGTGATGTTAACTGCCGCGGAACCGAAAATATAACTATTTTCAAGAAAAAATATGTATTTTTTCATGTATATTACTGTGTAAAAGCGATGCGCTGAGGTGAATTGCGTCATTTTTTGCGTTTGATGACTGGTTAGCGCAACGTAATTTACTATTAATTTCACGACAAAAACGTACACTGCAAAAAATGAGGCAAATTGAGTCACTCAAAAATAGGCTCTACGGGACTACACAAACTGAGTCAAATTCGGCTCCATTGAGACAAATTCGACTCTAGTCGCACGTTCGACTCTGGCAGAGTCGATTCAGTTTTATGCAGTCCCGTAGAACCTATTTTGAAAAGTCCAATGCTGTTCATTACTCAGACACCTGAAATCGCTAATAAAAGTACGTTTGGATAGTTTTGGTGTATGAGAAGAATGCTGCTTAGCGTGGGGGGTTGAATGCTAAAAGTGATGAGCTCATAGGTTCTGTGTATTAGTGGGAAATTCAAATGAACCCTTTACCAGATTGCCAGATTTGCAAGCTTGCCGTTTACTACTAGCATCATAGACAGTTTAGGCTTGACAGTCTAAAGAGCGGTCAGAATTTTAAAATGACGCCCAGTATGCAGTCTAGCGACGCGAGTTGGTATCTGTATATAGATTTTGTTTCTTGCAAAGGTAATAAATTGGTACTTGACGGTGCATATTCGATGCTAATATTTCACACGAAGTCATTTTGATAAATATCAAGCTAAACTGAAGTTTTTATATTTTTGGTTCAAGAGATCAAGATTTTAAAATCATCATGAAATTATGTAGTATAATGTTGTTCAATATTTCAACTCAGGTTTGACTAGAGAATTTGTTTGTGTCAGTTCCAGCTACTTAATAATGAAACAATGCAAATTATTCCAAAAAATTTACACAATATCATCTCGATATCCAGCGGATATCCGGATATCTGTATATTCAGATACACGTTTGCAAAAGCTGGTAATAAACTTGTAAGTTTGAGAATGACTAAAAACCTGCAAACACAATTTTTAGTTTACTGATGAACTCAAAATTTTCTGAAAGACGCGGAGCGCGAAATACTAATGAGAAAATCCCTCGGGGCGGAGCAAGCGAGAGGCTTAAGTAACTTAAGTCTTGGGATAAATCTTAGTTCAAAATCTTGGGAGGGAATGTAGGTCACGGTGGTCAATCCTGGTTCCGCTGAAAATGTTGCATCAAACAAATGCAAAATTAAAGATATGATATTTTAATGCGTGGTTTACTTTAATTTTCACCACCGTGACATAAGTATAGCTGTCGACGCCTACTTTACGCAATTTTAACAATCTATAGCTACTTAAGCAAAAATAATTTTTAAAACGTCGGATACTGAAGGGAAGTATCAATAGAAGCCAGGGTGCATCCGGGAGGTGCAAAATACCGGAGCGGGAGCCGGACGTCAACGAAACTTGCCGGAGCCGGAGGTGAAGCGACGTTAGGTTTTACGTTAATTTTCTGCGAAATTTTGAAATTCTTTTCCTGAAAATTGTAACAAAAGTGAAACAAAACGCGCTAAACAGATGAATTTTGCAAAATTATGCAAAATTTTACTGCCGAAATTGCCGGAACCTCCTTCAAAAATTTTACCGGAGCCGGAGCCGGAGGCAGACCTCCGGTTGTACCCTGATAGAAGCTGTCGATGGCTGTCAAAACGCTGTTGCTAAATTTCAAATATGAGACAAGGACACCCATTTTTATTATAACGAGGCACCAACGGCTACTGCTTTAAATTCTAAAAAAAACTTAATGGGTTTTAATTTAATTGTGTATTAACATTGCACAAGTAATATCAAACCTAAGTGTATTCATTAAAACAATTAATTACAACATTAAAAATGTGTTCCATGAAAGGGTCAATGTTTACTTTTAGGTTCTATAACAGTAGATTATTCCAAGGCCTAAGCATAAGCGTTGTATTATAAATGCGTATTCAATTAAAGAATAAAGGCCTGCCTAAAGCGAATAATTGTAGTCTAAAATGTAATGCTAATCTTATACAGGCCCACCGGATAAACCGAGTCGGCCCTAGAAGTAACATGGGCCAACACCAAACCTATCATACAAACACCAAATGAAAAATATATATTTTGTGTGTAAAATGACCTACTCTTGGCATAAGGCGTTACTTAGTTTCATTTTGGAGCAAACGACAGATCGTAAAATTCAGTTTTTTATCTCAGACGTTCATAGCCGATGAAAGTAATTTTAGTATTTATGTATACATTTGGTTTAGAAAATTACTATATGTCGATCAAAGTGATGTTTAATTTAACAAAAGTCTGTTAATACTTAAAGAATATGTTTCAATATAACGACAACTATACTTATCATAAAATGTTGGGAACATCCGACGGTAACAAGTGGAATCCGATTTTCTCAAAGACAGTCGCTAAAGTTGATAAAACTCAATTGACGGGTACTATTTTTCAATTTTTAAGGTTGCATCGTTGGATTTCGTAAATTTCAAAAAACCGAAATTCAGTCCGGACTATACTTTGCCTTTTTCGATTAGGATACGAAGCTGTCGATTGCCGGTGTGAAATTCCACAAGGCGGTGAAAATTAAAGTAAGCCACGCATAATACAGCTGACTAAAGGACGTATATATATACGTCGTGCCACAAACAGCAAATTGCCTCAGTTGGCAACTATGAAATCCCAAACGACGATTGCTGTTCGGGTAGCCCAAACAGCTGCGGGAATGCAAACTGATTGTAATTGGGGATTGTACAGACCAAAGAGCTGCTCCAATTTATTACAAGCTGTTTGAGATTGGTTCTACAGGAATGACGATATTCCAGAAAAATGATTTACACAATAATTATTTGGCTTCACCATATTTGCAAACTATAAATTAAACAAGGATGTGGCATCCACAATATTTTGCGTGAATTCAAATATATAAATTTAATCTATTCCAGTGATAAATAACAAATAAAAAACTCAATTTGGGAGGAGTACATATAAAGGTCAACTTTAATTGGATACTTTAAAAGTCAAAATGGCTGAGTCGAAAACTGGTTGGTTGCTATTTTAGCAGATTGGAACGGATTTAGATTTTACCACAGGCTACACGCAAAATATTGTGGATCCTGCATAACGTTGTCTTCAATTTAACATTATGGCACATGCTCACACACAGTTTTGTCTTTACACTGTATAAACATTACAACTTTGTTTTAATTTTTATAGTTTGCAAATATGATGAAGCCAATAATCATTGTGGAAGTCAGTTTTCTTGAACACAGTCAAGCATGAACAACAAATCACAAACAGTTTGCACTCCAGCGGATGTTTCGTCTGCACTGTCAGTCTAGGTAGGAACCAAGGACATCAGACCTTTCTACCAAGCAGCTGGAAAAGCGGGCTAGAGCGGGGATCGAACTCTCAGCCTATGCATCCGAGCACTCCACCACTGCACCACGTAGCCCGCCTCTCCAACTGCCTTTTTCGTCGACTATATCTGTCGACCGTACACCACAATGTGCACTGCATTTATTGCATATGCACAAGGACAAGTATGTCTCACATACTTACATGCACAATCCAGCAATCAAATTCAGTACGAACAGCATTTGCCGTTTGGTACGTCTCAGTTGCCAACTGGAGCAAATAGTTGTTTGGGGCACGACATATATACATCAGCAAAAACGTTATGGTAAAATTGTGCATCAATTGAGGTAACAGAAATTTAAAGACCGCTTCCAATTCAGTTCAATCACTGCTTAGTGCGAAGACAATGTTTAATTTGCTAATTTTATCAAGTATATATCTGTAAAGGTGTCGTTAAACATTTACTTAGGTTTTAAACTTATTTTTTTTACATCTCGGCAATTTATTTTTGTTTTTACACGAGCCGGACGTCGATTACTTTCGGTTGTACCCTAAATATGGATAGCGACTTTGACTCATTGAACGACACGTTTGACTCTGGCGGAGTCGAATTTGACGTCGAATTTGGCTCAGTTTGTGTAGTTCTGTAGAGCCTATTTCTGAGCGAGTCAGTTTGACTCACCATTTTTGCAGTATAGAGCCATAAACATTATTACTTTTGAATAATGTTAAATAATTTTATTTAAAAAAAACAAGACAGAAGCAATAAAATTTAAAATATATGCTGAAACAGATCTTTTATGTTATATGCGTATACATAAATATATGTATATAGTAAATTATAGCTGGATTGCAAAAACATGACTTAAGGTCGATTTTGAGGCAATATCGACTAAGTTTAGCCGATCAGAACTTTTCAGTTGTTTCTTTGCAAACCAGCAAATATGTTATACACTTGCTATATAGAATATATTAAAATATTTAAAAGAGTCGGTCGAGTTGTGGCGTTACCTATTAACCTTGAAGAAGCTAAACCACTTAATAATGTGACCTGTAGCGAAACCATCTTTGTGAAAGTTAGCTAAACTTGCATTCTCTCGCCTAAAAGTCCATACCTTTTTTGATGCTACTGAAGGACAATGTTACTTTAAGAGGCGTAACAGTAGATTAAGCGTATTCCACAGCCTAAGGTTAAGTCTATGCGTTGCAAAAATGAATTCCTAAGCCTAAGCCTAAGCAAAAATGTAATCTAGACTCTAAACCAACTCTTTTATAGACCCATCAGAAACTTGGACGCTCCTTAAAGTAACATTGACCCTACTGACAATTTGAACAAATTCGTTAAACCATAAAATGGTTTATGGGTCATTTCAATCTCATTACCTCGTTTGGAAGTGCGTATAAAAGCATATTTAATAGTTGATACGTTGTATGAGACGCCTTTAAAGTATTTTTCTATAACCACAATTGATCTGCGACCGTATCTACGCAAATTATTGAAAAAAACACGTTTTATTGCACTACGGAGAGCAAATGAACTACACTGCCATCCAGTAAAAGTTGTCGACTAAAACACAAGATGTAAATTAATTTTGATTGGTCATAAATCAGCATCACAAAAAATTCATGGAAAATCTGGCCAATGATAAAGAACAGGGGCGGAACCGTATTTATAACCATATTCCTAAGCCGAAGCCTAAGTCTTAAGCTTATAAGCTTACTCTATTGCAGTGCCACAGACAAACGTTCCACCGTTGATCTTTACACGGGCCGAAACTCTGTACATCTTGCGCTTTAGTGGTCAACTTCCTGAGCCGGAATGGGAGGGAAACAAACAGAAACTATCTGCACCCAACTTGAATCTGTAACCTTCCAAGCGAACCACAGCAGTTAAATCAAAAATACCCTTTTTAGCAAAATAACAAAACGTTTGCACCAAACGAGGTATTAAAGCCAGCTGTACCTACGTATTCATACGGTACGTGTTTATTGAATATTACACGTTGATGTCATATCTTTGTTGGTGTTGATATCTATGGCTCATAACGCGACGTTGATAGTAACTTTCACAAATCATGCAACAGATCAAGCAAAAAATATTGCGTATAGAAAACCCATTTGATTTTATAGTCGTTTTTGGTGAAGCATTTTGCAGTTTTGTACAAGGCCACAGCGTCTATTGCGAGAGAGTTAATGACATAGCTACCAGATATTGCGAATTTTAGTAGACAAGATGACTCATGGCTACCAAATATAATAATTTTTACGATGATGATGATGTACCTGCTAAATATAACGGGTTCCAATGATTGCGCAACGACATAACTACCAGAAAATAATGATTATAGTGATGACGTCATGGAAATATGACGACTGTTGACGTCAGTGACGTAGCAACGAAATATGAAGATCTTAATGACGATGGGTAACGCGCCATTGATCACGATTCTGATGGCGAGATGAGAATCATACAGCAGTATGTAGGAAATTACAAAAGACTGTTGATAACATTAATGGCGACAACGATAACGAATTTAAAAAATACATAGCTAGTAGCATTAATGAAACGATATTGATAATGATGCTGAGGATGATAATATGAGAATTACATAGCTAATAGAAGATTTGAAATGATTCAATATGACGACATTGATGACGTTGTTGATGATGATGTTGAATGACTAGAAATATTAAAATTACATAGCTAACAGCAAAAGACATTTTTTAACATATGTTTTTAGTAAATTTATCACGGCTTTTTTCACATTCGAGCTGAGGGGGTATTTAAAACCGGTAGGATGACGCGATGTGGTGACTAGACGAAAAGCTGGTACTTGGTGTTAAGCGACTAATGTTATGGCTGCTTGATGATAACGCGGATGACGTCATCGTTGATAAATATTGATGTTGACCAGATGAAGTTGTATGATGATGGTGATGATGATGATGATGATGGCGACGATGCTCGCTACTGTATGACGGGCGACGTGCTGCAAAGCTCGAAGTGCTCAACGAATGCAGCAAATGACTGCTTCCCGAATGAGACAGAGGCGAAAACGCTGGTTCTATATCGCCGCCGCGTCGGTCTGAAATAGAGTACCGCAACTTGTGGAACGCTCAAGGTACGTATTTTTGGACACTTTTATAGCTAACTACATATTAAGCAAA
Organism: Enoplolaimus lenunculus; assembly: GCA_030248215.1. Taxonomy (NCBI): domain Eukaryota; kingdom Metazoa; phylum Nematoda; class Enoplea; order Enoplida; family Thoracostomopsidae; genus Enoplolaimus; species Enoplolaimus lenunculus. The sequence goes on from JASANG010001196.1 coordinate 50,320, forward strand.
ACCGTTGTAATTTGTCATATATTTTAGGCAATCGTATTTGAAACTTGATTAATCTGTCTGAGTAATTTGTGACAAGAAAATTAATCAACTTTGCCCCGTAAAAACCATACTCGGCAGTACGTTAATTTTTGTCAAATATATGTTACCGATTACTTCATAAACTATATGTATTTTTATAACTCGTCCAGTTGTCCCATTTAAACAAAAAGTATTTACATGGCGAGGTCGTGTTTAGATTGTTGTTCATACGTTTGCTCATTTGCAAACAAACGTACGATTATATATATTACTGTGCTCATAAAGATATGTATACCATTCATAAGTTCGAAGTAAATTCAGATGTTTAAATAATCTGTAGCTGCAAAGGGATAAGCATTTATCATCAAGTTAGCAATATTTCTATACACCAGGGGCGTTTGATTGTTTGTTCTAAAATTAGACACCTTGGGCTAAAAGGTCAGGTCCTACTTACTTGGTTGTTCGAAAAGTTCTGCCACGAGGCGACCTACGGTAACTGTTTAATGATTGTATTTTCCATCTGTCTTTTTTGCACGTTCTGTCAGTTGTTTAATATTCGTCCAGCTCTTACCATTTTTACAAAAAACACGTAAAGCCCTATTCACACGTGCAAGTTTTTGCTGCGAGAACTTGCAACAGCAATTTGCACTTGCAAATTTGGTCCAAAATCCCTTTCGAAAAACTTACAGCTGCAAATAATTCATTAAAAATTATAGCTTTAGTTCACATGTATGAATAATCATGCAAGTTGACTGAATTTTGTTGCACCCGCTTTCTCATTGGCTGATGAAAATAATGCAAGTTCTGAGTGCAATTTGCAGCTACAAGTTTTCGAAGCAAAAACTCGTACGTGTGAATAGGTCTTAATTATATAAATATTTCAAAACTAACCTTGTACAGTAACCACACATTCGGTATCAGCTTCTCCATGTTTATTCTTTGCTTCACACGTATATCGACCTGCATCTTTGAGTGTTCCATTGAATATTTGCAGAGTACAAACACCGTTTTTGTATGACGCGTTTGTTCGCACAGGATCCACTTCGCGATTGTTATGAAGCCAGCGAATCTTAAAAATGAAAAAATAAGAATGACGAACCCTAAGGCGAAACTTGCATAACTTCAGGTAAAACTTTTTAAATCTGGGCCATACTTAATAATCTCTTATTGCAAGGGCGTCCCCACGGGCGACATTGGGATGCCGTGCCAAATCATCCATCCAATTTCGGCTTGTGTCCCCCCCGAATAGACTGTCGAAAAGTATACAACTTTGAATTGCAATTGAGGGGCCCCAAAATATAATTTTCTGCTAACGCACGTGTCTTATTGCAACTAAATCTTTTTATATATACTTATTTTACACAATTGGTTGCCTTGAACAGCAATTGGCGTTTATTGAGCGAAGCGAAACTCCGAGCGAAGCTCGGAGTTTCGCGAAGCGTTTTATGTTTTGTACTTGGGGGTCGAAAGGTGGATGTCCGTCCGTCCGTCTGTCCGTCTGTCCGTCTGTCCGTCCGAAAAGAATCTCAGGAACAGCTGAACCGATTTTGATAAACTTTTTTTGTTTGAAAGCCAATTATACTGGGGTGTTAACCTCGCATTGGGGTTTTAAAATTTTAAGCCGTTTATTAGCTACAGGCTAATTTGCATAATTAATTAAGCCTAAATTAGGACTTTCCACAATATTTCACTAATTATTACAGTTAGAAGCAATCTAATTTTAGCATTAAAGGGTTTTTGGGTGCGAGGAATCTGCGTAGACTGTTTACAAACCTCCAAAACCGATAATCGAGCAGTTAGCTAAGAGTTAATTTGCATATTAGCATAGTTTATAAGCCTAAATTAGGACTTTTTACAATATTTCACTATTTATTAAGGTTAAAAGCAATATAATTTCAGCACTAAAGGGTTTTTTGGTGCGAGGAAATTAAAAAAAAAACTAAAAACAAAAAAAAACAAAAACAAAAATAAGTAATAGCTAGTTTGCATATTAGCTTAATTGACAAGACAAACTAGGACTTTTTAAATTATTTCAATAATTATTAGGGTTTACTGAAGGTTTTTGGGTGCGAAGAATCTGAATAAATTGTTTACAAACCTCCAAAACCGATAAATGAATAGTTAGCTAATAACTAATTTGCATATTAGCTTAATTGACAAAACAAAATTAGGACTCTTTAAATTATTCTAAAAATTATTAGAGTGGCTGAAGGGTTTTTGGGTGCGAGGAATCTGAGGAAATTGCTTACTAACCTCCAAAACCGATAAATGAATAGTTAGCTAACAAGTAATTTGCATATTACCTTAATTGCTTACGTGCCTTCGAGCTTCGCTCAATAAATGTAGTCCCACTACGACTGGTAATATATGTAATATACATTCGGTGTAAAAAAGGTGTAGATGGATAGTAAAAATAACGGAAACAGAAAACGGATATTGAAATGTAAAAGTTTCAAAGATGTGCTATTTTTCGGGCAACAAAATTGAAACATGCAAATATTGTGTTCGGTTTTGTACAATTTTAACGGCAGAATAGCAGTTGAAACAAATGCGACATATTTGTAATGAAAAATTGCGAGATATAGCCATGATTTTTTAAGTAAGTTTAGCATAAAACTAACCGAATTTTTGGTATTTCTATAACGGAAACAGACACCGGTTTTTACCCCAAACAGAAATGAATATCTGGTTACACTCTGATATAAAGTAATGCTTACCGTAGGTACAGGGTTACCACTAACGCAACAGGTGAGCTTGCAACTGACATGGGTTTGCAGAAATCGGGGACGCAGCATAAATGTAAACGCAGGGGCAGATTCTGGTTCTTCCCACACGGGGATCAGTGAAAATTCGCGTGGTTCACTTTCGGGCAACGCTTTCAAGTCGGCTGGTTTTGGGGGTTCGAAGTCATGCTCGGGTCGTTCTGAAATGTTTAAATAACTTAAAAATACAAATCTAAAATTTAAAAAAAATGAGTTTGAACCAAAATATAATGTATACTTTGTGTGAAATTGAAGATTTTTTGCTAAAATGTATAAAATCTTTTAGGTAAATTGAAAGAAATGCGGTATTGCATAGTCTTCCCTATGCATGGCCCACAATAAAACGTGACTCGGTGGTGAAAAATGGAATTCAGTTTGAAAACAAAATTTTGAACAATTTTCAATTCCAGGCAATTGAAAATCAATTATGCGTATTCTGGAATGCTTTACAGTAACAAAATCGCAATTTGCGAATTAAGAAATCAGTTTTCAAACTGACTTTAAATTATGTTACAATATTTGAATTAATTCAATTATGTAAAAAAATTATAAAGCCATTTTAAAAAATCGAAAAGTTTTAATGACCCTACATACTCTGTAAAAACACTTTACTTCAAATACTATAGATATATTTTACTAACTTTTTTAAGTATAAGTGTACTAAATATTGAGTAAATCTTTGCTTAAATAGTGTAAATAAGTAAAACTACTGCTGTCATCTCCTGATTTAAGTAAATGTAAATCTAAAAATCTTGTGTTTGCTTAAAATTAAGTAAAACTTTGCCAGGCACCATAGTGAGTACAACCGACACTTAATTCGGCAACAGTTTTACTTAATTTATAGTATATTTTTTAGTGAGTAGGTTTGTAAAAATTGTTCAATTCATCGTTGACTAAAACTCTTTGAAGCGACAACTCGCCTGAACTCCTGTAATGATTGACTGGACTGATCAGTGTACTCCTGTAATCAAATGGTCAACTTACTGGTTACATTCAGAAATACAATTTCTTCAGACGTTCCGTAGGAGTTTTTCGCTCTGACAGAATACTCTCCACGATCATCGAGAGTGCAGCGGTTGACAGACAAATAGTGATTGTTCCCTTCATATCGTTTCATATATTTCATTGATTGTTTAATCTCTTTGTTATCGTAATACCTGTAACAATTTATACTCAGGAGGACAGTTATACAGCGGACCTATTTTAGGACATGGGTGGCACAAAATACCACCCCTGCGGAAAATTTACACCCCGTGTGTGATTGGCGTTTTTAGAAACGTTGTTCACTTACCATGTAACAGATGCAGAAACGGCTGAAAATACACGACAGTAAAAGTTTGCTGTCTGGCCCTCGCCAACCGTTGTCGGTTGGGGCCGAATGATGAACCGCGGATACGCTTCCCGTCGATCCCAGAAATTGTCATAAATTTTATATTCAACTGGACGCAATTTTCGAAGGGCGCTGTAGTTTGAAATTCGACCAATTGACGGATTGGGATCAGGGAAGGCGTCCTGAAACATTTTCAAACAAAATTTAGTATAAATATTTCATTGTCGTTTGTGTAATTGTCGTGTTTTGTTTTTGTAAACATCGTTCAGAAAATGAAAAAAATACAAATACAACGTTACAACTACAAACACGAAATAATTTAAGGGTAAGCCTAAGTGTAAAAATGAGCTTTTATACCTGGACCTATTAAGCAAAAGCAAAAAAATTGTCTAAAGTTGTACTCTAATGCAGATTCGCAGAAACCAACGTTCCGTCCCTGATCTTATTATGGTTTAAAATCACAAGGACCAATAATTATTTTTTCATGTTTTAAATTGTAAATTTTGAAATTTTCAAAAAAAATTCGCCATTGAATTTTGTTAATTTAAAACAATAATTAAAACTTACATATCGCTTTCTAATATAATCTTTCATATTCTGATAGCGAGACGCTGGGATATGACTGTCAATGTTGTCTTTGTTTTTAATGTCTTCAATCAGCCACGGGTGTTCGAGGCATTCGTGTGCGGTCATTCTGGCTCTAAAATATTTACTTAATTTAAGTATTTATTCTAAAATATTTACTTAATATAAGTATTTATTCTAAAATATTTACTTAATTTAAGTATTTATTCATTTATTAGTGTCTGATGCTTTCTATCATTCAACAAATTTAGTTAATATTTTATAGTTGAGATAAACTTCTCTGCTCCTCGCAATGCCGTCCGTAGCCATACGTCGAATACAAAAGTGAATTTTAGATGTTCCGAGCGGTTCTGCCAATTTTAGTAAATTTATTTTTTGACATGATCCGCAGCGTCCCGCGGCGACAATCCTGTAATCTTAAATGGCGTATGACTTACTCGAACTATTAAGTACTGTCATATCCCACAAGCTTGCTAAAGCGACGTTATTTTTTTTAAACTTTTCATAGAATATAACAATTAATACACTGTAAGTTTCATTGAGTTGATTTTAACTAATAATGAGATGAATCACTCAGTCTGAGTTAGGCCTGGTCAGAACTCAGAATTTTTAGTTGATTCAATTCATTCTGAGATAATCATCAATTGACGCATAGTGTACTGAACTCAAACTCAGAATCAACTCAACTCAGAGTGAGTTGATGTTTACTGATATTAGTTTACAACCAACCCAACTCACTAGGTGAACGGATTACTCAACTCATTGGAATTTACAGTGTAACAACGCTGAGCGATATCGGAATATACGAAATAATACACAGTGAACATTGTTTAACAGTAACGGCCCATATTCTCAAATGTATATAGCAAATATCATCAGTTAGTAATACGTTTTCAAACTCACAACTATTCAAATTGTTGAACTTACAATTTGGTACAGGTGCAGAGCAAATCATATGCGAAAAATGTGCTGAATTTTAAGCCTCACAGCATTCACTGATTTGAAAGTTATAACAATATCACACGGACTGGTGATAGGTGGTGCTACACCAGTTTGAAATGTCGACTTACTCCGGCTGTCGAATCATAAGGCGTCGAATGAAATCTTTGCCTTCGTCGCTCACATTTCTGAACGCATCACGGTCAAATTCCCACGTTCCACGTTTGACGCTTTTAATCGTTTCTTGATCGGTGTCGGCTTTGAATGGCGAAATACCGCTGAGCCTGTAAAACAATACATACAAATGATGGCTTACGACATTTTCATTCGGAATTTAAATGAACTGGGTTCACACTTTAGACTAATTTTTTTTGCTTAGGCTTTGCTTTTACATATATACATATACTCAGGGTTGTTGGCCGGAAAAAAATTACCGGAAAAAATGGTTTCTTCCTTTTTTCCGAGGGGGTGGAAAAAAATGGAAAAATATTGAACGATTTTGTAATATAATTTGCAACAAAGTATTATATAAAATATAACGTTTTTAGACGACAAGTCACTTATTTTCAAGCAACACATTAACAGTGACAGTGTGTATATGTCAACCAGAACACAAATATATGTCCTAAAAGAGCAAAAATTGCAGCGTTTGATATAATGTACTATTACGCTCTAAATTGGTCGGAAATTTCATAAATACTGGGTGAGTTAAAATGTATACTGCAGAGGGCATACAGAAGGTTTTGATGACTTATAAAAGCAAGGCTGAAAAATTTCTACGTTGGAGCAGGAGGATGTCTGAACTTCCGCTGGACCCAGTTTGGTTGTCAAATCCATTTGTTTATTGCGGCTTCTTGGCGCTCGACTGATAAGAAACGACAGTAAACAGTAGGACTTACAAATAATACGTCAACACACCAACTGCCCACATATCTGAGTAAAAGCCACACGCGAGCTGATCGGCAATTTCCGGTGACGCAAAATCCGGACATCCGGTAGTGACTTTGACCATTTGTTTCGGGTCCATACGGGCTGCCATACTGAAGTCAACCAGTTTAATGTCGTGTGAACGTCGCGTTGTGAACATTAGGTTTTCTGGCTGAAAACATTCAATTATTAAGGTTACTGTCTTTAAAACTCTGACCAGTGTAACGGTTGTGCTATACACTTGACATACGGTACAGTCCGTCGTCATCCGTCACTGTGCGTCGTCGTACGTCTCCGTACGATATTGTATGCGAGTCATCCGCTTTACGATAGCGCACGCTGACGTACGGCGACGGAAGATATTTTGTAAAAATATAGCGCTATCCTGATGCTAAATTTTTTACTCAAAATATATTTTTATAAGTGTTAATATTGTAATTTTTGAGTAATGCTAATGTTGTTTTTCACTATTTTGAAATTCTCAAACACTGTAAATTCCAGTGAGTTGGCTTTAACTCAGAATGAGTTAAATCAGTCAATCTCAGTTAGGAGTATTAGAACGCAAAATTATGAGCTCGTTCAATTTGTTTTGAGTTAATTACAGTTGACTTATACAGAGCAAACTCAACTCAGATTGAGAATTAACTCAACTCAAAGCAATGTTCGCTGTGCTTAACTCAGAAATAACTAACCTGCCATCTGAGTTGATTAGTGAACTTATTGAAATTTACAGTAAATTATCACTGAGTTGAACCTGAACAAAGTTTCAGTCGAGTTTATAATAACGATTGCGATTGTAGATTGAATTCTGAACGTGACGATTAAACAGGAAACTGATTGGCTTAAAACGTGAGCATCTCTGTTGAAATGCGACATTTTGTTAGGAATGCGATCTCGTTCGTCGGGAACCGAACTTCAGAAACGGTGCCGAACCGCAGTTATAACTTAAGACCAACGTCCGAAATGCGAAAGATTCGATCAAATTCAATATGCGACTCAAATTCGACGATTTATAATTTCAACTCGAATGACAAACCTTAATATCCAGATGGACAATGCCCTGATCGTGCATATGGGCCAGTCCTTTGCAAAGTTGTTTGATTATCTGAATCACTTCGAGTTCAGTCAAACCGCTGGTGCTCACTCGATCGAAAATTTCTTGACCAGATATGCTGGAAATGACCAATAATCAAGATTAATAATAATAATAATAAGGATAATATTGATTATAATAATAATAAGAATAATAATAATAATAATAATAATAAGGATAATGATAATAATAATAATAATAATAATAATAATAATAATAATAATAATAAAATATATAAAAAAAAAATAATAATAATAATAATAATAATAATAATAATAAGGATAATGATAATAATAATAATAATAATAATAATAATAATAATAATAAGAATATTAATTATAATAATAATAATAAGCATAATATTAATAATAATAATAATAATGTTAACAATGAAAAATAAAAAGAAATATATAGAAATTAATTTTTCTTTTTAATTTCAATCAAATGCATCCATTTTTTAACCTTTTTGTAAATTATTTCTTTGCTTCATTTTAAGTAAATATATATTTAAGCTTTGTTGCAATGCGTGTCGCAATTAGGATTTTGGGTTTAGGTCCCCAGGGCCCCAATCAATGGACCAATAAACGTTTTGCGACTGTTGCAAAGCGATTTTAACCAACGAATAAAAGTTCTCGCTTGTTTCGTGTTTTGTAGTGTTAATAATGGCAGTCATGGAATCCAAACGCACTGAATTTCTCAAAACTGAAGCTTTACTGCAACTCCTGATTGGTTTTAGACACAACCAAACTGCACATCTTGGCTGTCCGCCTGCAATGGCCGTAAATGAGCGCCTTTCATCCGGGCCTTTGACCTTTGCAAAAATTTGGTGATCCCTTGAAAATTTTCAACCTTGCTTATAAGTCAACGAAAACTCTTGTATGCGCCTTCTGAATAATTTTTTTAGCTCCTCCGCAAGTAAGGTGAGCTGGCAACGAGCCTGCTTTCATCCAAAAGTTAACAACTCCAAATGTTCGCTTAATATTAGATCTCAGATGAAATAGAAAATATTCATGCGAGGAAAAAAGTATTTAAATTTCAAATGTGACAATTAAACGTACAATTCATATATCATCGCTATTTCGTCACCTTCGTCATATGCGTCATGCAAATGCAACAACTGTGGATGTCGGACGGCATTTACGATACCGATTTCATTGCGGACAGCTTGGCGATCAGCAGAATGGGGAGTGTTGACAAATTTCGCTGCGTAAACGTTTCCAGTTGAACGTTCGATGCAACGATGCAAAGCACCAAATGCGCCACTGAAACAAAATTCGATGATTACAAAAGCTGCAACTTCCACAATATCATGCGTACACCAGGTAACTTTTGAAACGGTGGCATATTGAACGCTGAAGCCAATAAAGCTTCAGTGTCAAACACACTGAAGCTAAAAAGCTTCAGTATCCTGGCTACTGGAGTTTTTTTTGGGTTTCAGTGTGTAGGATACTGAAGTCAAAAATTGTAGCGTTTGAGCTGAAAATTGTGCGACTGGAACAAATTTCCTAAATTGCAAAAAAGAAACACGTTGCGCAGCAAAATTCGATATTTAAAATCAAGTTTTTTCTGGGTTGAAATTAGTATAAATGACGGAATTTGAGTTTAGAATTTTTACTGTTAAATATGTTTAAATTTAACTTATTTTGTTGAGTTGAAATTAATTTGTAGTGCTTTTAACCTCGGTTGACGTTGTTGAATTTCTCTCGATTGGTGAGAGGTGCTACACACATTTGAGAATACCGACTTCAATTTTAATTTTTTCTCAAATTTAAATATCAATGCTTACGTTCCAATTTCTTCTAAAATATCATAGTTGTCATAGACTGATTCGTGGTTTTTGATTGTTGCGGGTTCTGGTTCACGATGCTTCCAATGATCAACGTCTGAAAATTAAAAGGAATAAAATAAATATATAAACGAAAAGCAGAAAATTAATTGTAGAAAATTATTTAAAACAAATCTTAACATTATATTGTGTAAAATTAACATTTTTCCGCATACAGTATAGTAGGAACAGCTTGGCCAGCTTGAAATTAGATCTCAGATGAAACAGAAAGTATTCATGTGTAAAAAATGTTCATGTAAAGATCAGGGACGGAGAGTTTTTCTGTGGGACTAAAATAGAGTAAACTTAAGCTTTATACTAATTTGTGCTTAGGTTAGGCTTAGGCTTAGGAATATGCTCATTCGTGTGCTTAGGCTTTGGCTTAGGAATATGCTCATTCGTGTGCTTAGGCTTTGGCTTAGGAATATGCTCATTCGTGTGCTTAGGCTTAGGCTTAGGAATATGCTCATTCGTGCGCTTAGGCTTAGGCTTAGGCTTAGGAATATGCTCATTCGTGTGCTTAGGCTTAGGTTTAGGAATATGCTCATTCTTGTGCTTAGGCTTACGCTTAGGCTTAGGCTTAAGAATATGTTCATTCTTACACTTTGGCTTAGGTTTAGGATTAGACTTAGGCTTAGTAATATGCTTATAATACTGTTCCGCCTTTGTTCTTTACATTAGTCATAAATAACAAAGGTTTTGATGGTATATATATATTCAAACTTCAGAAAGGTTTTAGTTTTACGTATGCGATATTTCGTTAATATTTTACAAAAATTAATGAATCAAGCGCAATATTTCAAAAATAACGAATTTTTTAAACTCGAATTTAACATTTTTTTGTCATACGATAAGATTTTAATTAACAACGACTTACAGTACATATCGTAATTATCCGCCGGTGCCGAACCTCTGCCACGAATCTTTTTGCCTGTTTCATCGACTGAAATATAATTTTAATACGAAAAATATCTCAATAAAAACTAACGATTTTATACTTCGGATTCGAAGCTTTTCCAAAATATTGTCTAAATACATACATATGTTATTATTACGATTATTATTTTTTATTATTATTATTATTACATTATTAATATTATTACTATTATTATTATATTATTATTAATATTATTACTATTATTATTATTATTATTATTATTATTATTATTATTATTAATATTAATATTGATGTTGTTGTTAAAGCTGGAACGCCCCACATACGTGTTTCGGGCAGCGTTCGAGCAGCTGTTGCGTAGTACAACGATCATCAGTTAGCGATAGGCCTTCAAACCACAAAGTCGCCCAATTTTCGAATAAAAAACAGCTTTCGCTCCGTTGTAGAAAATACTAACATTCACAACACGCTTTTAATTTCAGTTTTTAAACAATAATCACTTGAAATATTTCAAAACTTACTTTCATATCCGCGCCGTCTGCGGCCACCTAAAATACAACAACAAATGTTGAATTCAAACGTGACATGTAAATTTAAATATGAACACTAAAGTTTAATATTTTCAGCTTCCATGAACCCAACATCCCTACATTAGAAAAAACGAAAAAACTTTTTGACAACATTTTTTGAAGAAATAAACAGCTCAAAGCCAGAAACGCAGCTAAGATTTCATTTCATAGCCGTTATTCTCAAATGTGTATAGCAACTATCATCAGTCAGTAATAGGGTTTCCAACTCACTAACTATTGCCGTTTTTGGACCCGACAATTGATACAAACGTGGAGCAAATCATATGAGAAAAATGTGCTTAATTCCGAGCCGCAGCATTCACGGGTTCGAAAACTGCAAAACCTATCATCAGCTGGTGATAAGGGCTACACACATTTAAGAATACGGGCCCAGAAGCGAGTAATTATGTAAATGGAATTTTATTGACCTCTACAATCCATAAAAATCCTGTTAAGAGTGATTTTCGGTCCAGAAAGTTTGGGAAGAGATATATTATTTCTATATCCCTTACCTTTATATACGACCCTAAATGATGTCAGTACAGAGCTGCTGAGCAACTTCTGAATATGAGGGGTAGCTTGGAGCTTATGCGCCGTTAGGTTTCCGTAAAATACTGACCCCGCAAAATTTAATTCAGCATAAATTTCAATTTCAAAATTACCTTTCATAAGCACAGGTGTTGTTGGTTCACATGGTTGTGAAACGCCGTGAATATTTTCAGCGCTGACTCGAAATTGATATTGATGATTGGCAATTAAATTTTCAACGGTCAAATAAGTGAATCTTAAATTTGAAAATAATATTAAATTTTGAATCTTAAATTTGAAAAAAATTTTAAATTTTGAATTTTAAAATTGAAAAAAATTTAAATTTTGAATCTTTAATTTGAAAAAAATTTACATTTTTAATCTTAAATTTGAAAGAATTTAAAATTTGAATCTTAACTTCGAAAAAATTTATTTTTAAAATAACAAAAGTTTCACCTCGTTTCATCATTTTAATTCTCAAACATAAACTCGCTTTCGCTACTAAATCTATAGCCCCTTTAGCACATGCAAGTTTTTGCTACGAGAACTTGCAGCTGCAAATTGCACTTGCTAGTATTGTCCAAAATCCCGTTCGAAAAACTTGCAGTTGCAAATAATTGATTAAAAATCATAGCTAGGAATTTAGTTCACATATGTGAATCACCATGCAAGTTCACTAAATTTATTGCAGCCGCTTTCTCAGTGGCTGATGAAAAATACAAATTCAGCGTGCAATTTGTAGCTGTAAGTTCTCGCAGCAAAAACTTGCACGTGAGAATAGAACTTATTTCTACAACTTGCTGGTTATTTACCGAATGTAGACTTTACGCAGTCTAAGATGAGCAGGCAAACAGCCGCATTGACAGGTAAAACAAAACATTGGCAAACTATACCTGATAGGTACAAATTTTAAAAGTAACCTACAAATGAGTCAATTGTAAGATGGAAATTTTTTATTATTCTGTAAAAATTGGGACATAGCATACCCATGTTTTGGGTTGCGCGAAATCTTTGATGTGGCAGACAACGCCGCGTCCTGCCGCATGCCACTCACGCCACTGGACACACCGCCGCTCGCGGCTGGTCACCGCTATGATTGCTAACAACAGGAAGTCCGCGGAATTTTGAGAACAGTTTTCCCTAATTTCCATGATAAAAATTCCATTTTTTCCCTAATTTTTTTGTAGAAAGAAGAACATTTTCCCTGATTGCACTGTAAATTCCAACGAGTTAATTAATGTATTCAGACGGAAAGTTAGTTACTTCTGAGTTAATAGTAGCAAACTTTAACTCACATTCAGTTGAGTTGATTCTCACTCGGAGTTGATGTAATTCTGTGAAAGTTGATTAATTAAATCGGAATGAGTTATATCAACTCGAGTTATATCAACTCAAAATTCTAAGTTCTGATAGTCCTAACTCAGACTGAATGAAGGCAAAATCTTTTGGTGGTTGAAACAATTTGTAAATAAACAATTTTACTGTGTTGCACGCGGGTACGTGGCGCCATCGGGCGGCTCACGGCGAGTAAAGTGCAACTCTTATTGGTGGAAGGCTGCATTTTACCTTGTCCTGGCGCAACTTTTCCATTCTTTCGTTGTCAAATCAAATTTGTCAACAATGTACGTTGTTATCTGGGATCCGCCATCATACAACGGCGGTTTCCATGACAACGCAATCGCATCATCCAGGATACTTTCCACTACCGGGAATCTGGGCGGATCTGGACGATCTAAAAGTGAAAATCAAACCACTTTTAGCGAATGTATCTGGGCAACAAGACGATGATTGGATGATTAAAAAATGCTTAAACCCAAGGCCTTGTACACTGCAAAAAATGATGAGTCAAATTGACTGTGTGCGATAGGCTTTTCCTGACTATTAGTACACAAACCGAGTCAAATTCGACTATACCAGAGTCAAATTCGACTCAGTGAGCGACTTGGGTGAGTCAAATTAGACTCAGGTGAAATCGAATTTTGACTCAGTTTGTGTAGTCCGGAAAATCCTATTTCAGAGACAGTCAATTTGACTCATCATTTTTTGTAGTGTAAGCATGTGAGACATGCTTGACCGTTATGTGCACATGCAATATAATACAGAGTGCTGTATATATGCTAGCCGGCAGCATACGGCCGACATATTATCGACGATAGAAGTAGTTGGACAAGCGGGCTAATGGCACAGTGGTACACCGTTTCACTTAAGGATCCGTAGGCTGAAATGTTCTTGCCACCCTTGTATACCTGGATTTAAAGTGCTTAGAAAAACGATCTGAAGTTTTGGTTCCTACCTACACTAATCGACTTGATGCTTAATTAAAATTGCCTTAAAATTACAATTAATTTTCAAAAATTACAATAACCCTGTTGTCATTAATTGGCTATTTGAATAAACCTACCGCCAATCAGAGGCGAATACATAAGAGGATAAATGAATACTATACCCGTTTTCGAAATTTCCTGAAAGATAAAACATTTTAAAAATGTTTTTTTCTCAAACTGAAACTCTGCCGGCCAATGTTACTTTTAGGAGCGTAACAGTAGACTAAGCGTATTCCTAAGCCTAAGCGTAAGCGTAAGCGTATTCCTAAGCCTAAGCCTAAACCTAAGCGTTGAAAAAATGAGTTCCTAAGCCTAAGCCTAAGCGTTGAAAAAATGAGTTGCTAAGCCTAAGCCTAAGCCAAAGCAAAAATATAATATAGAATCTAAACTTACTCTTTTATAGACCCACCAGAAACCTGGACGCCCGTTAAAGTAACATGGTCCATTCTGCACACGCCTAATAATCACATCTCAAAACAAGACTGACACGTTTCTATTTAAATAAACCCGTGCCAGTTTTTTGTGAACCTGTTTGTAAAACAACTATTTTATTTCGCACCAGGACATTCTTGCCGGGGGAAAGGGGGTTGGCATCGGAGGGCGTGCCCCCTACATTTGGTTGGTGACGCCCAAATTGACTCGATCTAAAAAACAATCCTGAATTGCAATTGTACGGGGCCTCCCAAAATTATTTCCGGTGCCGCCCCCCCCCGAAATATAATTTTCTATGGACACCATTGAAATTTCGACTAAAAGTCAAACAATTTGATACCTGAAATTTCAACTTTAATCACACACGAATCGGATCCGAGTTCATTTTCGACGACAAGTCGATAATGTCCCGACGCTGCTTTGTCCGTGTTTCGTAGCGTCAGAATCGCGTGTCGTTCTTCAGCGACCATCAAATGTGACGAACTGGACGGATCAACTTTGTCACCTTCAAACGACCAAGAAGCGGTTGGCTGTAAAACAACGAATATTGAAATTGTTGAATTACTAATTCGAGGTTTTCTCACACACTTGGGCCCATATTCTCAAATACGTATAACAACTACGGCCCGTGTTACTTTAAGGAGCGTCCATGTTTCTGGTGGGTGTATAAAAGAGTAGATTTAGATTCTAGATTACATTTTTGGCTTAGGGTTAGGCTTTAGGCTTAGGAACACAGTTTTGCAACGCTTAAGCTTAGGCTTTAGGCTTAGGAATACGATTAATCTACTGTTACGGCCCGAAAAGTAACGTTGGCCACAACTATCAACAGTTAGTAAATAGGTTTTGAAACTTGCTAACTATTTTGCAGTTGCTGAACTCAAAATTGATACAAAAGTTGAGCAAATCAAATGCGAAAAATGTGCTGAATTTTGAGCGTCAACGTTCACTGGTACGACAGTAACACGCGCTACACCCGTTTGAGAATACGGGCGTTTGTATCAATTCAAATCTTTTCCTCCTTATGGTATCAATTATGGTTTTCACTGCTTCAAGGAATATCGCTTAGCGTTGCGATATACTTTACTATGCCGGACGACGTCGAACGCCGCTGCGCGTTGCTAACAAAAATATAGGCAAAATCAATTTGGTGGCGGTGTGAGGCGAGTATATCTGTATTGTGCAATGCTTACCTGCAATTATATCATTCTTAGCAGTGATACAAACATAAATTGACACCAAAATTGCACAAATGATTATGTTTCAGTTTACGAAACATTTTACCAACTGATAATAGGTGCGAGACACATTTGAGAACATTTACTTGTCTTTTACATTAATTACAAAGTCAGTCAAAAAATACTACTGTTAAAACGTGTAATACCTGTGGATATCCTTTGAACGGGATTTTCAAAACAACATCTTCGCCTTTTGAAAATTTTGCCACATCTTGAAACCGCGCTGGCAGGAATATCTTGGGTCGAGCTGAAATAAAAAATACTAATCTAATAAGTTGAAATGGTTGGCCATTTGCCAAATTTACAGCAACATCGACAAACTCATTTAGACTGTGTTTATAACATATGCGTATCAGGGTGCAACCGAAACTGAAAAAACCCGGAACCGGGAGGTGGCTCAAAATTATGCGATAAAAATGGTGTCGAATTTAAAAAACCCCATGATTTGCAAAGTATTACTAAAAATGCCGTTCAAAAGCGTTTCTTTTAAGAAATCTGTCCTAATTAAAGCTTGCAAAATTACACCAAAGTAATTGAAGTTATGTCACTTGAGTGTAAAACATTTTAATATAAAATTTTGTATTATCAAACTTGCCTGAATCTGCAGTAAAAAATTCTACCCGAGCTGGAGTTGTATTTTTGCTCGAGTCCGAGTGCGGGCAACCAGTTGCACCTTGAAGAGTATTCGTGTTCTAAGACTGCACTACCTATAATTTCTATCAAATCAGGTTTTTCTCAAAGTTCAACTGCAATAAACCATTAATTTTTCTGCTAGCATACCATTGAATAAGATCAGATCATCAACATTCAAGCTGGTTTAAACCAAAAAAACAGACGTACATTTAATATACACATCGCATCTTGAACTGCGGGCCCCAGCGTCGTTGACAGCCCGACACGAATACTCATCAGCGTCTTCGCCGTACAAATCAGACACCACCAGGATCTGTTTTGTGCTTTGTTGGAAAATGTTGTATTTGGTTGTGTTACTTAATTCACGCATTCCTTTATGCCTGAAATAAACACACGTACAGTTTATGGATTGCGCTATACTTGTCATGTGACGCGTTCCGTCACCGTCCGTCGCACGTCCGTCACCGTCCGTTACACGTCCGTCACCGTCCGTCACCGTCCGTCACCGTCCGTCACCGTCCGTCACCGTCCGTCACCGTCCGTCACCGTCCGTCACCGTCCGTCACCGTCCGTCACCGTCCGTCACCGTCCGTCGCACGTCCGTCACCGTCCGTTACACGTCCGTCACCGTCCGTCACCGTCCGTCACCGTCCGTCACCGTCCGTCACCGTCCGTCACCGTCCGTCACCGTCCGTCACCGTCCGTCACCGTCCGTCACCGTCCGTCACCGTCCGTCACCGTCCGTCACCGTCCGTCACCGTCCGTCACCGTCCGTCACCGTCCGTCACCGTCCGTCACCGTCCGTCACCGTCCGTCACCGTCCGTCGCACGTCCGTCACCGTCCGTCGCACGTCCGTCACCGTCCGTCGCACGTCCGTCACAGTCCGTAGCACGTCCGTCAACGACCGTCGCACTCCTCACCCCCCCCCCCCCCCGTCCGGCGCACGTCCGTCACCGTCCGTCGCACGTCCGTCACCGTCCGTCGCACGTCCGTCACCGTCCGTCGCACGTCCGTCACCGTCCGTCGCACGTCCGTCACCGTCCGTCGCACGTCCGTCACCGTCCGTCGCACGTCCGTCACCGTCCGTCACCGTCCGTCGCACGTCCGTCACCGTCCGTCGCACGTCCGTCACCGTCCGTCGCACGTCCGTCACCGTCCGTCGCACGTCCGTCAACGTCCGTCGCACGTCCGTCACCCCGCGCCGTCCGTCACCGTCCGTCGCACGTCCGTCACCGTCCGTCGCACGTCCGTCACCGTCCGTCGCACGTCCGTCACCGTCCGTCGCACGTCCGTCACCGTCCGTCGCACGTCCGTCACCGTCCGTCGCACGTCCGTCACCGTCCGTCGCACGTCCGTCACCGTCCGTCGCACGTCCGTCACCGTCCGTCGCACGTCCGTCACCGTCCGTCACCGTCCGTCACCGTCCGTCACCGTCCGTCACCGTCCGTCACCGTCCGTCACCGTCCGTCACCGTCCGTCACCGTCCGTCATCAAGCAGTTTCGTACAGGAGTAATCCGTGCGCAATACCGCACCGTGACGGGCATCGCCCGACGGCATACAAATAATTAGAAAGTATAGCGCAACCCTAATGCGATCACTCACTTGTTTGCTTGCTGAAATTTTCAATTGTCAGATGCCTGCGAGTATTTGTGTGTAAACGTGGGCCAGGTGAACAAATTTTTAAGCAAATATGCGGGTAAAAAAGTTCAAAGTGCGAGTAAAGATTTGTTAACATTCGCGCACTACACAATTGTACTAAACGCAGAACAAACGAATTTTGTACGTGGATACGCGTGGGTAGACGATGTACACGGGTAATGCGAAGCACAGGTAAAAAATGTTTATCCACTTTCACGTTGGTTTCCAGTCGTAGAAAATACTGAATTTGTTCGATTGCAGAATTTGCGCGCAGATCAAACTAACGAAAATACAATTTTAACATTTTGAGACAAACTTTAAAACAAAATAATAAAAAAAACAATAAAACTAACCAAGTGATTTCTGGTCTCGGGTTTCCTTCGACTTCACATTCCAAACGCACCGAACGACCTTCTTCGCCTGCCGTTGAACGGAGCGGAACAACAAATTCTGGCGGTTGCATTGCTGAAAATAAAAAGTAACAATTTTGTCAAATAATTGCTTGACAATTTTAATCAAAAACATTTTCAAATATTGAAACCTTTTTAAGAGTTGCGCTATACTCGTCACGCGCCGTCGAACGCTGCCGGGTTGCACTGTAGAATTTTTAATTAAAAATTGCCGTACACAGCAGTGACTCACTGAACCGGCGTTTGACGGCGTGCGACTGTACCTCTTGGCGTCAGGCACAGTAAAGTATAGCGCAACCCTAAGTTTTGAACCATAACGTTTTTAAACTGTGAAAATTTTCAAAAAATTTGAACTGAAATTGGAACCTCTTTTGAAACCCCATTTTATCGATTTTCAAACAAACTACATCATCCACAATAATTTGCGTACGCCAGATAACTTAATAATTTTCTGCTGTTTTAATTTTAATTTTTTCAAATATTGGTCACCGGCAAACATCATAGACATCAAAAGTGCTTTTATCTTACCGTCCAGGGCCCGAGCGATGACTGGAGTAGAGTTTCCGGACGGCGGACTCAATCCGGCACGATTGACTGCGTATATCCTGAACTCATACTGCCGACCTTCGATTAAATTGGCACAGTTGAACATCGCTTGAGGCACTGGCGAATTGTTGCATCGTTGCCAAACTTCAGTTCCAACTTCTCGTTTTTCTAAAAAATTAAAAATTAAATTTTCGTTGTTTTTCGAGAAATAATTTTAGAACTTTGAAGCCCTATTCACACGTGCAAGTTTTTGCTGCGAGAACTTACAGCTACAAATTGCACGCTGAATTTGCATTTGTTCATCAGCCAATGAGAAAGCGACTGCAATAAAATTCAGTGAACTTGCATGGTTATTTACACGTGTGAACTAAATTCCGCGCTATGGTTTTTATTGAATTATTTGCAGCTGCAAGTTTTTCGAACACGATTTCGGACAAAACTTGCAAATGCAAATTGCAGCTGCAAGTTCTCGCATCAAAAACTTGCACGTGTGAATAGGGCTTAAATCATTGAATTTTCTTAAAATAAATCTTATAAACAAACGTTTTTTGCAACGCTCCATAGATTGTTGCGAAACGCAGCGATTTCAACACCATTTCAACAATTTATATACCAAACTATGTCCTGCCATTTGCTTTGACAGAACCTATCTAAGTAGGAAATTTCAAATATTATTAAAGCTTAAAACTAAAGCCCACTTACCGATATAGTAGCCTTGGATTCTGCCCCCACCGTCGGATTTTGGACGAGCCCATTGTAGTGAAACAAAGTCGCCACCAACCATTGTAATATCCGGTATTCCTGGCGCATCCGGCGGATCTAAAACACGGGGTTTTATATTTCAAAAATTAAAAAATAATGAATATTTCAACAAAGTTCCCATCCGTTGTTTATTTGACTCCCCGTTTTGATCTTAGCCAATCTCTACCATTTCAGCACGTGACGTTTGAAATATACGTTTAAAACTTAAGTATACATAGCTATTTTATGTACTTTGACTAATCAAATTGTTAATTGAACTTTATTTAACTCAGAAACCATTTACATAATCTAATTGGGGTAATTGATAATTATGGAATCTAATTACCAATTTTGAAGTCAATCTTTTTAGAAACTATAACCAGGAATAAAGACTCAAAGGCTCAAAATAGGCTCCCTTGACGCTTATTACCACTCCATGTTCGGATCACTAGAGTACTACTGTGCAAAGTGCTAGAAGTATATATGTTCTTTGCAATTCAGAAGTCACTTATGCAACTTCCACATAACATGCGTACACCAGGTGACTTTCGAGGGGGTAGTGTCATTAACACTGAAGCATTTTTGGCTTCAGCATCCTAACTAGCAACAGGTGCTATCCTGAATGAAATTGAGAATATCAATGTGGTGAAATTGTCAACCGTAATTTTCAAAAACTGTAATAAAATGAACATATTTATTCAATTTTGATTGGTCAATGATTACTTACCAAACGGCATCTTCGCAACGATTGGTCCGTCGCCAACCAATGGCGGTCCAGCGCCATTTTCATTCGCTGCCGATACCCGAAATTCATACTCGTGATGATCAAAAAGTCCTTGAACAGTGTATGATAATTCCTGAAATATTTAATAAAATTAAATTAAAAAATAAAAATCTTGTAAAAGTGACGTTTTTAACGCCTGTCCAAATTTTTTTACAAAGTATGAATCATTAATAGCTTCTTGCATGGCTACGCCCCTGATTTGAATATCTGAGCTGGTGCCACACTGGTTCAAGTATTCAATCAATTTATTGAGATGAAACTGACTAATTGGGTTTTAGCGTTTTGTAGGGACTCACTTTATTGGTCAAAGTGGTTCAAAAAGGTTTTGTGGTCGTTAGCATTTACGGGAATTTGATTTGTTTTACCCGCTTGTTCTTCCGAGTTCAATACAATTGTGTAATTTGACAGGGCATTGACATTACTCGCTACTTATTTTGCACTCATACGGTAAAACAGTTTAAGAATTCAAGTTTGTCAACATTATCTGGTTTGAAGTGTTTTACAACAATTTTAGGCTGCTAAACAATCGAACATTTTCCGCACTTTGAAAATGTTTACCCGTGTCAAAATTTTCTAACCCGCACCGCGTTTACCCAAATTAATTATGACCATCAACAAATTGCTAACCTTAACAAAACTAGCAACAGTAATCCATTCGTCACGCGATAGGTCATTCTTTTCGACCACATAATGAGTGACACGTGACCCACCATCGTCCAATGGGGGCCGCCATTTCAAGGTCGCCTGGCTTTCGTCGATATCGGAGATGCCAAGAGGTCCTTCTGGCGGACCTGGTAAACCTGAAAAAGCTTTTAGTAAATTTTTAGTAATCATACTTGGTGAAATTGAACATCACTTTAAGTGGGCATAGCAAAGCATTTTGGAAAAAGGAATTA
This sequence comes from Enoplolaimus lenunculus, assembly GCA_030248215.1. Taxonomy (NCBI): domain Eukaryota; kingdom Metazoa; phylum Nematoda; class Enoplea; order Enoplida; family Thoracostomopsidae; genus Enoplolaimus; species Enoplolaimus lenunculus. Next base: position 71,432 of record JASANG010001196.1, read on the forward strand.
CGTTCTATAAAAATTTTGAACGAACGCTTTTTGGGTTACAAGATAAAAAATCACCTAAAACAGCTGCACAAAAATCTCATAACGGTTCAGGGAGGGGTTGACGCCTAAATCCCCACATCCTTGGTTCAATTCATGTCGCTTTACTTAATAGTTTTATAAACGTTTATTTTTAAAGTTACGGGACCTGCACAATTAGTATTATATGAGCCAGGTAAAAATTATTCGGGTTTGATTTTGACTGGTTTTTTCTGGTTAAATGTTGTAAACAAATGAATTTAATTCAAACCTAACGAACCTGTAACGTTTAAATTGAATCCACAAACAGCTTGACCTGATTCATTGGTCAATGTCAATTCGTAATGTCCGGCTTCTCTTTGATGCATTTCCATAATCGTCAACAAGACGTGGTCATCGAATTCGACCATCTAAAAAAATAAAAAAAATTAAAAAATATTTTAAAATTCTTAAAATCATAAATGGACAGATTATTTTGAAAACAGTCACACAGACAAAATAAAACACAGTCAGAAACAACAGAGAATTTAAAATTGTCCAAAAAGTGTCAAAATGGTCAAAAATTTAACTGCATTCAGAAAATCTGGAATTAATGAGAAAGATTAGAATAGTCAAAACTATTCAAAAATGGACTGGAAATTTTAAAATATTAAATCATTTTTAGCTCAAATTAAAAACTTTGATACTACAGAAATATAGTCATATATACATATATAAAAACAGTCAGAAAATTCACAATAGCAAAAAATAAAATAAAAAGATAATTTCTAATAGTTAGAAAGAGAAACTCTAATTGAAGTAAAAACTACAAAATTCCCTTAAAATCCCAACTTGATTTAGATCCTACAAGTTATATATCCCTTTTGGTACAAGTGTCTACAGTTGAGCAGATTTCGTTCAGTGGTTGTTTTATCCAAGAATAGATCATGCATACTAACAAGAGTATGAAACTGGGTGCATTCTGTGTAGAAATGAATGTACCCGGCACGCGTTGCGTTTTTGTCCTACCCCCTTTATTGAGACGGGGGTAGAACCGGTGCGACCCATGACACTTTATGCATGTGGCAACAAATTGCTCGCTCATAGTTTAATTTAAGGTTATTGCATGTGACAGCGACCCCCCTCTCAACAAGTGGGGGGTCGGCCAAAAACGCAACGCCCGATGGTACATTTTGTACCGTGTGGAACCCAAAGAGTAGCACACTCTTGTATCATGCACTCTTGTTTTATCCGACTGTTTGATTTCATCCTGGTTCAAATTGTGCATCAGTGTCACATATGCAACTGCGGTGAGTTGAAGAAATATAATTTGGTTCATAAATGGTCGAGCCAGTTTGACAAACCTTTATGTTTCGGTGATCCGATGAAATTTCTTGTCTATTCAACGTTAGTTTAAATGCCATCGGAAAACTGCCCGAAAAATAAATTTTGAGTCGAACCAAGTCGCCGTTGTTGTATGTCTGGTTACCGGGTTCTTTTTCAATGACCGGTGGGGCTGAAATGTAGTATTGTTTAACATTTTTTCAGCTTCAGGTTATCAAACCAGAAAACAAAGCGTCAACACTGAGCCAAATGTAGCCAGTTACCAGCAATTTCTATTTGACGTGCAGGGCGACCGATAAGCCAAAGCCAAATTTCGCACTAAATTTTATAGAACAAAATATTTTGGTTCCTACAGATGCTGCATTGCCTGGGTGGAACCCCGTTGGATCCCGCAGTGTTTGAAGCTCCATACATTTCAAAAACCAAAACCATTCCATTTGCCAAAATCAGGAGCGAAACGTTTTTCTGCACGCCTGCAATAGAGTAAACTTAAGCTTTTTGACAATTTTTTATACTTAGGCTTATGGTATAAAGCTCATTCTTATGCTTGGGCTTAGGTTTCAAATTACGATTAGGGATATGCTTATACTACTGTTATGGCAATGTTCTAAACACTGACCGAATATTTAGTATACTCTCCCGGTAAAAACGCCAACCTTTAGGTCCGTATCCTGATAATCTTGTTTGCAGGGCCGGATTAAGGTGGTGTGAGGGCCGTGGCCCATATGACCAGGAGGCCTGGGGTCCATAAGACTAGGAGGCCAGGAGCCAATACGACTAGCAGGCCCTTTTATTAACCATAATTATTTTATGCACCAGAGCTTAAAGTGATTCATTTTTCTACCAAAAGAACGAAACAAATTGCACGACCCAGGGACGGTTCAAGATTTGCACTCTTAGAGAACCAGGTTTCGATTGATGGAAGGCCCCTTTTGAAGAGATGCCCTGGGCTCGACCCGTCTGGCCTTCCTCTTTAATCCGACGCTGCCTATTAATCCGACTACAAACCAATTTACCTTGAACAATAACTTTTCCTACTGAACGGTCGGTCCCGTAAGAATTGGACACCTCGCAAGTGTATTCGCCAGCATCAATGTCCCAAACCTCTCGGATTACCATTCGGAACGTCCCATCCTCTAACGTATCGATACGGATACGATTTCCTGCCGGAACTTCACGACCATTGTGTAGCCTGATATAAAATGGCTGAGTTGCAGAGACATGACTTAAATCAACCGTTGAGTAAATTTTACCACTTGAGTTGAGTAAACAATATAAAGTTTTCCAGGTCAATTTTCAGGTTGGCAACAACGTTACTTAGAAGAAATTCTATACAGAACACATAAGCCTTAGTCTGAGCTTGAACCTAAGCCTAAGATGATTTGGACTTTAATAGTGCAAGTAGCACTTGTAACAGTAACGTTTTTGCTAAACTACTTACTATGGCGTAAGTAAGCCTTGTTGAGTTCGAATTACTGTCTGGAAAAGTTATTTCTTTAATTTCTGAATAAATAAAATTGATAAATGGTAGCAAAACTTCTAAAACACATAAATTTACTATATCAAAAAATTACACAAATTTTCTAAAATAAATAATTTCATATTTTTTCTAAATTAAAAAATTTCACAAAGTTTCTAATTAAAAAATTAACAAATTTTCTAATTAAAAATTTCACAAATTTTCTAATTAAAAATTTCACAAATTTTCTAATTAAAAAATTTCACAAATTTTCTAATTAAAAAATTTCACAAATTTTCTAATTAAAAAATTTCACAAATTTTCTAATTAAAAAATTTCACAAACTCACCATCGTGCGGTCGGCGTTGGTCGCCCAATTGCTTCACATTCAAAAGTGACATGACGATTGAGCGGAACACTGTGAACTCCCAATGGACGAACAATTTCAGGTTTTGAACCTGAAACAAAAATAACACGTTTTCTTTGTGATACTGTTGACAAAATTATTGCGAATGACCCTGAGACTAAAATATCTTTAGTATATATTTATATATAATTTATAAATAAATAAATAAACGAATAAATAAATAAATATATATATAAATATACATATATGTAATTGAGCAGACACCAAAGACGAAGCCAAAACGCATTTAGGGGTCATTTCATATTTGAGATTTTTGTTCAGCGTTTTTTGAAACTTTTTATTCGATAACACAAGAAATTCTCTTTCGAAATTTTTTTAAAAAATGTAACTCCGGTCTATACAAAACCCTGACTACACCCCTGTTAGACATTGGATATCGAAAAATAAACAAACCAAAGCAATGTTTATTTGCAGGGTATAACCGGATATCCGTTTCCGTTTCCGGTAAAAATCCGTGTTTGTTTCTGTTTCTGTCAAAGAAATAACGGACATTCTGTTATTTGTACCTTCAAAATTGGTAAATATATATTTGGCAATTTTTCATTACATGCATGCTGCAGTAAATATTCGAATTGAAATAAAAATAACAAAATTCAACCATATACTTAAAAATTTCGACGCTTATATCCGGTATCCGTTTCCGTTATTTTGATCGCTATTTGTTTCCGTTTCCGTTATTTTTATTATTTGTTTACATCCTGTTTATTTGTTTACATCCTGTTTATTTGTTTACATCTTGTTTATTTGTTTACATCCTGTTTATTTGTTTACATCCTGTTTATTTGTTTACATCCTGTTTATTTGTTTACATCCTGTTTATTTGTTTATGTTGGTGCTCCATGTTTGATGTTTTGCCCAAAGTTAATGACCACGCCGGGAATCTAACCTCGGCCCTCTTGCACTCGAGCCAAGCATGCTACCACTACACCACGCGGTCAACCAAACACCCCTTATTTGTTTGCACAGGCATGGCAACATTTGCTTTACATACACTTACGTGCACATATAACGACAGTTTACATCCTGTTTATTTGTTTACATCCTGTTTATTTGTTTACATCCTGTTTATTTGTTTACCTCCGGTTTCGTGTATCTTCAACGTTGTATGCATTGACGGTTCGCCATGTCCAGCGCTATTGACAGCAATAATTCGAAAATCATATTCTTTAAATTCAATTAAATTCGGCACTGTGTATTCTAAATCGGTGACGTTATATGTGTTGCAGATTTGCCACTGACTCATTCCACCAGCATCCCGTCGTTCCACCACGTACCCTAAAATATAAGGTAAATCACGTCGAAAATAGTAAGCCAGCTCAGCATTCTGGGGGGATGTGATAGATGTGCGTGTTGTACCAATGGTAACGTGTGTGCGACATAAATTTATTGGTGGAATTGGCCAATTATTACGCTGATGACCGCGCCTCTGGTCTGGGAATGTATTAGTAGTACATACAGCAAATATAATTGGAACAGTTGGGACAGCGGGACAGATGGAACAACGGAACAGTTGGAACAGTTGGGACAGGCGGGACAGTTGGGACGCTCAGAAAACTGGGGGTCACAAGCGTTTACGAATGGAACGAAAAGCGAGAGAACGTGTAGCTAAATGAAGCTTCAGTATTTTTAGTATCTTATTTGTAAACGAAAACCTGAGTCTAAGCCTAAACCTGATTATTAGACCGTCATTTGATTGGGTTCTTGCACATTTTCTATGCATACTTCAAAAAAATGTTGTGTCAAATTGACTCTCTCCGACATAGGCTCTATGGGACACTACATAAAGTGAGTCAAATTCGACTCCGCCAGAGTCCAATTTGACTCGCTGCGTCGCACGTTTGAGTCTGGCGGAGTCGAATATGACTCTGTTTGTGCAGTCCCGTAGAGCCTATTTCGGAGAGAGTCAATTTGATTCAAAGTTTTTTTGCAGTGCAGAGAAAAAAGTATTGTATTTCGGTATCATTTTAACCGTTCGAAAATATTTTACTTACCCGTAATCCGTGATCCACCATCAGAATAAGGCTTGGTCCACGAAAGGGTGACGTGATTCCGGCCGATGCTGTTTGCGTTCGGCGCACCAGGCGGTCCAGGTGGTCCTGAAATGTACCACAAATCAGACGTGTAACTGGCTAAAGATTTCTTTACCCAGTCGGCGTGTTACACGTGGAAATTTTCCAATTCATTACCCGCTGGTCGAGTGAAACTCTGATACAAATGCTGTTGTTTTAATAAACAGAAAATTTGAGGGTCAGTTCGAGACTAGAAATTCTGAACCCAAACGAGGTATCATATCGTTTGAACGTTTGGATAATTTTCGCGGACGTTTATTGGAAATAAATAAGGAACAACCGGGACTTGAACCCCGAATGATGACAAACACTGTATTATATTGTACGAAAATACCCCGAATAGCAATTTAAGCAACAACCACAAGGTTCAGCGTCCTACAGAGAATTTCGGCTGATTACATAGAGTCCTCGGTGAATTGTATGAGGACTATTTGGCGGCCGGCAGGTGGACGGTGGGGGGACTCGCTAGGCGCCCCTCGGCCCTGCATATATCAACAAACAAACGCATCGTGGGTTGTCGTTTTTTAGTTGCTAATCAACTAAGAAGACAGTTTTGACATTAGAAACGTTGTAGAAAAATTTTAAAAATATTTTTTTTTCTGAAAATAATTAAAATTAAATAAATTTAGTTTAAAAATAAAAAAAAAATGGTTTACCATATTTTGGCTTCAAATTGATTGGCCCAGTGCTTGGACTTGGTTTGCTGAATCCGGCAGCGTTTTTGGCGATCACTCGAAATTCAAATTCGCCACAACTTCGCAAACCATCGACTGAAATCAAATTGAACATTTAATTTTTGAAAAGTCGCATTTTTCGGAGTTTTTTTTAAGATTTTGTTACTCAATTTGTTAAAATTTCAATTCAAAACTATTTCAAATAAACCAGTGCTATAATGATTGCTATACTGCAATAAATGCGGACAGAATATTTTGAACCAATCAAAATTCAGCATCATAACTCAAATTGGAATTAATTGGTTACCATGACGAGGAATTTTAACAAATGTAAAGCCCTATTCACACGTGCTAGTTTTTGCTGTGAGAACTTGCACATGCTAATTGCACGCAGAACTTGCATTTTTTCATTACTTAACGCATCGACTTATTAAGTAAATGTTTAACTTTTCGAATAAAAACAAATACATGCCAAATGTCAGCCATTGTCGTAACAAGAGAGTAACAGTTTAGTTTTATGTTAAGAAGACACAATGAGTCTACAACTTCAATTAGACCACGATTAGTATGCCTGAACCGTTAATTTGTAACATATCAAATTTAGTCTACGTCTTAAGTATTGACTTAACTTAAGTACGCTTTTAAAACGACAAAATGGTTAAGTAATTACTTAGCACGTACTTAAGTACTAAGTTGCATTTATGTAGGGTTAAAAAAACCCAGCCATTAAGTTCTTCGGAAGTAAACAAACTGATCTTTGATGTTAAAACATCAGTTTTTTCAAAAAATTAATTTTTAGCTAAAAAAACTTAAATATTTGCTGGTAAGTAAAAACAGAAAATCTATATTTATATTTTGAAGCATTTGTATCAAATTCACGTTCAAATTTTAAAACATTTTAAATCATTTTAGCTGGTTATGGTGATCAGGAATATAATTAATGAAAATTTCGGGGTACCATACCGATATGTCGTGGATCTTTGCAAGCATACGGGTTCGCCATGGTCCATTTGTTTGCATTTGGTTCCTTAAATTCAACGTGATAACCCAAAATTCTTGAGCCACCATCGCTTTTCGGTCGATCCCAGCGTAATTTGACCCAAGTCGTATCCAAGTCAACCACTTCTGGAGTTCCTGGAGCATCCGGTACTTCTAAACAAATAATAATAATAAGAATAAATAATATTAGAAAACAATAATAATTAATTCAAAATCATAAAGAAATAAATAAATATGAAATTTTCTGCTGGAAATAATGTAATTAATTGGTTGCAATAAAAGTGTTCAGGGACGGGGCAGCCACCCTCATACCCCCATTTGGACGGCCCACATCACAAATGTGGGCTCCCATCGTATCATGATTTTAAACAAAAAATTTGAAAAATATTTTGCATCATCACAAGGAGCCACCACCTTGGAATTTTGGAGGGTTTCCACCCATAGCCTGCTCCGACACTGGAAATGTTTACTTGGTAGGGTTTGATCAGTAGATGGAAACAAGACTGAACATTCCGCTATAGGGAACATCGGTTGGGAAAATCAAGAGACGCTCTCGGGGTCGTACCGTTTCGTGGCACATTCATAGACAAATTTTGCAGCACTAAACGTAGTCTATATAGAGCCATTGTAGCCAAAACATTGCATGGCTGCATAGTTCAGTGGTTAGAGCGGCGGACCGGTAATCCGTACGTCGGCGGGTTCGATCCCAACCGCATCCGCAGTTAAAGTTTCCTGAATATCTCTATGTGATACTGGTTAAACTTAGAATTACATGACTCAACTAAGGACAAGCGCTTTATAAATAGTTACAGACATCTATACTTAATAGGAATGTTGGATATTAATATTAATAGATGCCTTAGGTGAAGTAAAAATGTTTTCCTGAAATTGATAGAATGATTGCTGCCTGCTATGAAATCTGACTAAAATTTTAAACTGAATATAGCAAAGATTTCTATGTTTCAAAGTACAAAATGCACTGTAAATTTCAGTGAGTTGATTTGAACTCAGAATGAATTGAATCACTCAGTCTGAGTTAGGACTATCAGAACTCAGAATTTTGAGTTGATTCAATTCATTCTGAGTTAATTAATCAACTTACTCAGAGTCAACTCACCTCAGATTGAGACTCAAATCAACTCAGAGTGAGTTTACGTTTACTGATACTAATTCAGAAATAACCAACTCGCTAATTGAATTGATTAATCAACTCAATTGAATTTATATACAGTATTGATATATTTGGCCAATGTAAAGAACAGGGCCGGAACAGTATTATAAACATATTCCTAAACCTAAGCTTAAGCGTAAGGATGACCCTATTCCGAAGCCTAACTCTAAGCCTAAGCAAAAAAAAAGCTAGTCTAAAGCTTAAGCTTACTCTATTTGCAGTCACGCCGGAAAACGTTCCGGCCGTGTTCTATACATGGGCCGAAAATTTGAACAAAGACAACGCTTTGTTGTAGGAATATTTTCATTTTGGTTGACAAAAAAAGTAGGTTGAACTGACTGAAATCATATTTCGCTTCGATCGGTTTATCATTTTCAAGCGGATCTGATATTCCGTATTGATTTTCGGCCCGAATTCGGAATTTGTATTTTTCACCTTCGACTAAATCCATTACTTCGTGACGTGTACTGCGTACGAAAGACGAAACCTGTAATCAGAGTTTGTATTCTATGATTGCTGTTACAAGAGTATGCAACTGGGTATATTCTGTGTAGAAAACAATGACGTATTCAGCGCTCGTTGCGTTTTGTCTGACCCCAACATTTATAGGACGCTACGTCGCAGTAATATTTCCAATTTGTCTATAGTCACTCCATTTATAAGCTTTACTGGATATGTTTACTTTGTGGTTCAAGTGATGACTACCCTCAATACTGAAAATACTGTGGGTCGGGTAAAAATCATAACGCGCGCTGATGAGTTTGGTGTAATGCAGAACCCAAGTAGTTGCACACTCGTGAATAACAGTGATCATCGACTCATGCCATGACCACGAGTCGATGATCACACTCAGAAACGTGGCAATTTAGTGAAAGTTGTGTGGCATAAAATGTACCACTGGTCGTTGCGTTTTTGGCCGACACTGTTTTATTTTAGATAATATTCTTTATTGATAACATTTCAATTGTATGTCATCAAACTTCAAAATAATTTGAGTAACATACAAAACTGCATATACAGACCCCTAACTTAGGGAATTGGCCAAAAACGCAATGTACGCTGAGTATATTTTTATACACAGCATGTACCCAGTTGCACCCTCTTGTTAAAAAATGATCGTTATCGAGTCTTGTTATCATCACTAAGTACTTATTGTGTTTCCATCGGGGTCGCACCTTCAATTAAGACGTGATGGGGCATCAAATGTTCAAGAACGTTATGCTCACATAGCTAGTAGTTTTAAAATTCTGTAAAAATTATAAACAATAATTCAGTATTTTCAAATTTATGCCGTTTTGTACTGAGGGGTTTCGTGTTAGGGTTATAGGACCATAGACAATCTGGTAAAATACGGCCGACTGAAATTTGACCATTACCCATAACCAGTTAATTGCAGATGTTCAATGTCTAACCGGACACTATCAAGGATTCGTGTAGTTGACACTGCTTCGATTTCTGATTGGTTAATTAAAACTTGTTCGATTTCGGATTGGTTAATTAAAACTGCTTCGATTTCTGATTGGTTAATTAAAACTGCTCCGATTTCTGATTGGTTAATTAAAACTGCTTCGATTTCTGTTTGGTTAAGAAAAACTTGTTCGATTTCTGATTGGTTAATTAAAACTGCTTCGATTTCTGATTGGTTAATTAAAACTGGTTCGATTTCTGATTGGTTAATTAAAACTTGTTCAATTTCTGATTGGTTAATTAAAACTGCTTCGATTTCTGATTGGATAATAAAAGCTTGTTCCATTTCTGATTGGTTAATTCAACTACAGTATGAAAATTTAGGTTTCATACCGCGTAGCTAACTTTAGTTTCAATGCTTTTACTAATTGGTGTCATAGATTATGCTATTAACCAAGTGATAGTTGCTATACACATTTGAAAATATGGTTTCTTTATGTTTACCTTATCCCATCGGTTTGGAAAATTGATATTTGATTTTTCAATAATATAATTTGTAACCGGTGAGCCACCGTCGTCTTTCGGTGACATCCATGTGAGAACGGCCGAATCCGGAGTGACCTCGGTGACCAACAGTGGACCTTCTGGCGGTCCGGGTCGGTCTGAAACAATAATTTTAAATTTTAGAAAACCTGTCCATGGAAATTATCAATTTTTGAGTCTACGAAAATTTCAAATCTATATTACTTTACTATCATTAGTTAAGATTGTGATATCCGTGTGTATCTATTAAGCTACTTATAACGTTGACGGCCAATGTTACTTTAAAGGGCGTCACAGTAGATTAAGCGTATTCCTAAACCTAAGCCTAAGCTTATGCGTTGGAAAAATGTGTTCTTAAGCCTAAGCCTACGACTAAAAACCTAAGTGAAAATGTAATCTAGAATCTAAACGTACTCTTTTATGGACCCACCAGAAACCTGGACGCCCCGTTGACAAACAAAAGTGTATTAGAATCGACAGAAAGTAGTTTAGGTTTAGGCTTAAAAAACTTCTAAACTAGCCAGGAACCAGTTCAATAACCTTGAGGGAATGGCAAAAATTTGTAGGAGGGACATACGATGCTTTTACGTCACTCACAACTGAAGGTATCTTTTCAAAGAGGCAAAAAATTTTCGCAGGGGCGACGAGTTGAGTTCGCATTTGGGTCGGGTCCGATATTACCCCCTAAAAGAAGCATTGGCCCCCTTAAACTGATCACTTACCGACAACTTTCAGCCGAACATCAGCAGAATCTGTGCCAAGTTCGTTGGTGACTGTGACCGTATAGACGCCAGAATCGCCGCGTTCACACTTGTTATTCTTTAACACTGATGAATAATCGCCTGTATCGAATTCAATCCGACCATCCGCTTTGATCTCGCCGACATCTTTCTGTAATTTCAAAAATATGCAAGTTTTTGTTAAAACTGCAATTTTCAGTTGGACAAAATTTAACAGATCCCAAAATCGTCTTACGCTGTCTGCTCGCGTAGTGGTGCCTATGAGTAAAATTTTTAACTTTGTTCAAAATTGTTTCAATTTATCAATACAAAATCTATTCAATTTCGAGTTAATTAAACTATGCCTTAGAGGACCAGTAAAGCCAAGAGTTTCATTTTCCATAAGACGGACACAAGATAAAGTGGACGATGCATTACCTTGGTCCATTTGACGTCAGGCGGTGGACTTGCGGTGTAAGGCACCACAATATTGACTGGATCTCCAGCCATTGCAACCACGTCGCGTACGAGCATACTTAAATCAATGCGTGGAATACCTACAAAACGACAAAATATTACTGTAGACAAGAGTATGCAAATTAGTATACATCAGTAAAGGTCCGTAGCCAGCTCACCTTGCTAGAAGGGGCTAAAAAATTTCAGGAGGGGCATTCAAGGGTTTTCAATTTCTTACAAAAAAGGTTGAAAATTTGCTTGGAATCAAAAAATATTCAAGGGGCTGAGTCCACGCCATGTCCCCCTTCCCTTGGCTACGGACCTGCATCAGTAACGTTCTGGGTAGAAAAGAATGTACCATTTGCGCGTTGTGGTGTTTACGCCATTTCATCTATTTGCGGGGGGGCTGGTGTAACTTAACAATCATGCAAACCAACACAAATGACACACAGTATTGCCCCAGGTTGTGCCGTATATTAAATTAGATAATTTGAACATTATGACATTACCTCATTATTCAGTGCATGTCCGATGACGTACATCAGATGACGTTTGGCCAATCTCAAGCCATTAAAGACAGTATATTGAAAAGTTGTTAATTAATCCTTTCTCAAATAAATATTTTCTGTTTCATTCCAAACCAAGTCTCGATGAGGGATATGAACTCCGGGCTCCTGATTGGACGGTGCGGTTTACCATAACCACTCAGCTATTGAAGCTTGCCACACTTTCGCATTAATGTATGCATTATTTCGCGTATGCAGTTTGCGCTGAGTTGCTCATATACTGTAAATCCAAGTGAGTTAATTTTAACTCAGAATCAGTTGAATCATTCAATTTGAGTTAGGTCTTTCAGAACTCAGAATTCTGAGTCAATAAAACTCACTCTGACCTAAATCATTTAACTTACCCGGAATCAACTGAACTCAGAGTGAGAATGAACTCAACTCAAAGTGAAAGTTAATGTTTTCTGATATTAACTCAAAAAATAACCAACTCTGTAGTTGAGTTGATTAATCAACTCATTAGAATTTACAGTGTAAATATACTGTTTTAGGGAAGGCGTTTATACTGACACATCAAAGCAAACAACTCACAAGGCGCAGGCCGAGCATAAATCGGCTCTGAGTTTTGGCTGAATGGACCAGGACCAGCAGCATTGACGGCACAAACACGAAATTCGTAACATTTTTGCGGAATGACATTTGTCACCTGTAAATAAAACAAAAATACAAACAATAACCATATTAGCAACAAACAAAAACCAATACATAAACTATAAAAAGTATAAAAACGGGAAACAGAACAAAAGGAAACTATAAAAAGTACAAAAACAACGATGTGAGTAATTGCTTAAGTCACCGACTAAAAGTAAATACTTAACTTTTTGAGCACAAAAACAAATAAATGCCAAATGTGACGAACTATCATAACAACAAAACAATAGTTTTGCTTCATGTTAATGAGGTTTTAAGCGACAAAATGGTTAAGTAATTATTTGGAACATAAATACTAAGTCGTACGTTTAAGTAGGATTTCAGAAAGCCAACCAGCGCAGCGGTGGAACAGCGATTTTCTAGCTTAAAGAAAACTTTTTGAGTTTTGAAATTTTACAATTTTTGAAGTTAGTTTAGCAAATATTGCAATATTTCAGATTTTTAAGCTGCGTCTAAGTTGAAATGTTTTCATCCCTGCATAAACAGGGAATTTTGCTATTGCGTCTGGGAAATCAGAGAAACCAGGGAAAATATAGTTTTCACACTAACGATTCGAAAATACATCGTAAGCTTCAGTTGAACTGTTTGCATCGCGTAAATTTTCAGTACGACACAGTCAAATTGCATTTTAGTGGCAAAGAATATTATAAAAAATTGAAATCAGTTTACAGAGTTTAATCTGATTTTTGGAAATATTTTGTGAAAAATTATAAAAATTTAAAATCAGTTTATAGAGTTTAATCTCATTTTTGGAAATATTTTGTGAAAAATTATAAAAATTTAAAATCAGTTTATAGAGTTTAATCTCATTTTTGGAAATATTTAGTGAAAAGTTATAAAAATTTAAAATCAGTTTATAGAGTTTAATCTCATTTTTGGAAATATTTTGTGAAAAATTATAAAAATTTAAAATCAGTTTATAGAGTTTAATCTCATTTTTGGAAATATTTTGTGAAAAATTATAAAAATTTAAAATCAGTTTATAGAGTTTAATCTCATTTTTGGAAATATTTTGTGAAAAGTTATAAAAATTTAAAATCAGTTTATAGAGTTTAATCTCATTTTTGGAAATATTTTGTGAAAAATTATAAAAATTTAAAATCAGTTTATAGAGTTTAATCTCATTTTTGGAAATATTTTGTGAAAAATTATAAAAATTTAAAACCAGTTTAGAGAGTTTAATCTCATTTTTGGAATTTTTTTATGAAAAATTATAAAAATTTAAAACCAGTTTATAGAGTTTAATCTCATTAATGGAAATATTTTGTGCAAAAATTATAAAAATTTAAAATCAGTTTATAGAGTTTAATCTCATTTTTGGAATTTTTTTTTATGAAAAATTATAAAAATTTAAAACCAGTTTATAGAGTTTAATCTCATTTTTGGAAATATTTTGTGCAAAAATTATAAAAATTTAAAATCAGTTTATAGAGTTTAATCTCATTTTTGGAATTTTTTTTATGAAAAATTATAAAAATTTAAAACCAGTTTATAGAGTTTAATCTCATTTTTGGAAATATTTTGTGCAAAAATTATAAAAATTTAAAATCAGTTTATAGAGTTTAATCTCATTTTTGGAAATATTTTGTGAAAAGTTATAAAAATTTAAAACCAGTTTAGAGAGTTTAATCTCATTTTTGGAAATATTTTGTGCAAAAATTATAAAAATTTAAAATCAGTTTATAGAGTTTAATCTCATTTTTGGAAATATTTTGTGCAAAAATTATAAAAATTTAAAATCAGTTTATAGAGTTTAATCTCTTCTGATTTGGATAAAATAAATGTGTTTGAGTGTTGAATTTTTGACGAAAAACTATAAAAATTAAAACCAGCTGAGAATTATGATTTTGGAAATATTTTGTGCAAAAATTATAAAAATTTAAAATCAGTTTATAGAGTTTAATAATTTTTTTAAAAACCCTCATTTTTGGAAATATTTTGTGCAAAAATTATAAAAATTTAAAATCAGTTTATAGAGTTTAATCTCATTTTTGGAATTTTTTTATGAAAAATTATAAATTTAAACCGTTTTGAATTAACTCTTATTGGAACTGTGGAGAAAACAAAAAAACAGCGGGAGGGTCCCCGGTGAAAGCCGACAAAAAAAAAAAGAAAAAAATTATAAAAATTTAAAACCAGTTTATAGAGTTTAATCTCATTTTTGCAAAACCAAGACACCCCAAAATGAAAGTTATAAAATTTAAAACCAGTTTATAGATTTAATCTCATTTTTGGAAATATTTTGTGCAAAAATTATAAAAATTTAAAATCAGTTTATAGAGTTTAATCTCATTTTTGGAAAATATTTTGTGCAAAAATTATAAAAATTTAAAACCAGTTTAGAGAGTTTAATCCTCTATTTTTGGAAATTTTTTATCAAAAATTATAAAAATTTAAAACCAGTTTATAGAGTTTAATCTCATTTTTGGAAATATTTTGTGCAAAAATTATAAAAATTTAAAATCAGTTTATAGAGTTTAATCTCATTTTTGGAAATATTTTGTGAAAAATTATAAAAATTTAAAAGCAGTTTATAGAGTTTAATCTCATTTTTGGAATTTTTTTATGAAAAATTATAAAAATTTAAAACCAGTTTATAGATTAATCTCATTTTTGGAATAATTTTTTTTGAAAATTATAAAATTTAAAACTCATTTTTGGAAATATTTTGTGCAAAAATTATAAAAACTTAAAATCAGTTCATAGAGTTTAATCTCATTTTTGGAAATATTTTGTGAAAAGTTATAAAAATTTAAAATCAGTTTATAGAGTTTAATCTCATTTTTGGAATTTTTTTATGAAAAATTATAAAAATTTAAAAACAGTTTATAGAGTTTAATCTCATTTTTGGAAATATTTTGTGCAAAAATTATAAAAATTTAAAATCAGTTTATAGAGTTTAATCTCATTTTTGGAAATATTTTGTGCAAAAATTATAAAAATTTAAAATCAGTTTATAGAGTTTAATCTCATTTTTCGAAATTTTTTATGAAAAATTATAAAAATTTTAAAACCAGTTTATAGAGTTTATATTTTGGAAAATATTTTGTGCAAAAATTATAAAAATTTTCGTTTTGTTTATAGAGTTTAATCTCATTTTTGGAAAAATTATAAAAATTTAAAATCAGTTTATAGAGTTTAATCTCATTTTTGGAAATATTTTGTGCAAAAATTATAAAAATTTAAAATCAGTTTATAGAGTTTAATCTCATTTTTGGAAATATTTTGTGCAAAAATTACAAAAATTTAAAATCAGTTTATAGAGTTTAATCTCATTTTTAAAATATTTTGCAAAAATTACAAAAATAAAATCATATAGATAATCTCATTTAAAAATTGGCAAAAAACAAAAAAAAAACAAAGAGAATCTCATTTCAAACAAAAACAAAAAAAACAAAAACAAAAAAAAAACAACCCAAAAAAAAACAAATATTTTGTGAAAAGTTATAAATCTGAAAACCAATTCAGAAGAGTTTAATTTCATTTTTCTGAATTTTTTTCACGAAAAATTATAAAATCAGATAGAGAAATCTCATTTGGAAAAAATTGTGCAAAAAATAAAAAAATCGTTGAATTTTTTGAAAAAAAAACCGGTCCTGCAAAATTAAAATAACTTTTTTTCCTTTTTGGAAATTTTTGTGAAAAGTTATAAAAATTTAAAACCAGTTTAGAGAGTTTAATCTCATTTTTGGAAAATATTTTGTGCAAAAATTATAAAAATTTAAAATCAGTTTATAGAGTTTAATCTCATTTTTGGAATTTTTTTTATGAAAAATTATAAAAATTTAAAACCAGTTTATAGAGCTTTTAAAATTTTGAAAATATTAATCGAATCTGATTTTTGGAAATATTTTGTGCAAAAATTATAAAAATTTAAAACCAGTTTATAGAGTTTAATCTCATTTTTGGAAATATTTTGTGCAAAAATTATAAAAATTTAAAATCAGTTTATAGAGTTTAATCTCATTTTTGGAAATATTTTGTGCAAAAATTATAAAAATTTAAAATCAGTTTATAGAGTTTAATCTCATTTTTGGAAATATTTTGTGAAAAATTATAAAAATTTAAAACTCAGTTTAGAGAATTAATTCATTTTTGGAAATATTTTGTGCAAAAATTACAAAAATTTAAAATCAGTTTATAGAGTTTAATCTCATTTTTGGAAATATTTAGTG